>JAOEHY010001722.1:0-21384 GCA_025447955.1 Psilopsiagon aurifrons
CCTGCCCATGGCAGGGGGGTTGGAACTGGATGAGCTTAAGGTCCTTTCCAACCCTAACTATTCTATGATTCTATAATCACATCAAGTACATAGAAGGTCAACATCCCTTAGGTTGAGAGCAGCTGGATTCACTATTTAGCTAGCAAATGACACAGCACACAGAGGTGATGACCTCTCCAAGCAAAAATACAAGTACAAGAAAAACTGATCTCCATTGAAAATGCCATGAGCATCTCTCTCATTTGAAAAAATCTAAGAAAACAGGCACATGCCTGTGATACTTCTCATTTACTGGACCATTCCTTCCTTCTCCATTCTCCAGACCTTATCCTTGCATCACTACTCACCTTGCAAGTATAGACTCTGTTATCATACTGGTGAGAATATCTGCACCGACTTTTGGATTCATGAGGGACTCCTTCCTTTGCATGGTTCATGCTCTTCTTGCAGCCACACCTGAACACGCAAAAGCAAACCATGACTTGATGCTGTTAGATACTGGACAGACGTCACCAAGAGGTCATGTTACTATCTTGCATTTGTGCAGACATCGTAACCCCAAGTCACAACTGTTCGTACAGCAATGACATCACTGATCATTGAAAGACAGGCTCTTTGGAAGGAGACGGAGCAACTGTTTCCCAGTAAAAGCAGCACTACACAACTCTTTGAGGCAGGAAATCACCACTGCAGCCGATTTGAGTTTCACAGAGAATTTTAGGAAGGACTAACCAAGTTTGGAAATCGACCAGAACAGAGTTAACACTGCAGCCTTTGAGGACCTGCTAGAAATTCTCTAATGAGCATAGAAAAAAAAGAAAATAGCACTGTATCACACTTGACAGAAAACGTTTCTAGAAGCATAGCCATAACACCATGTGCTGTAGTACCTCACAGACTCAGAGCACTGACTGCCATCTACTGCCCAATCTTTGGGCTCTTTCCGGAGAGCTACAAGCCAAGCTCTAATCAAACCTGGAGCAGACACTGAAAGCAGCCCAGGTCCATGATGTGTGTTTTAGAATTATTATACTGTTTAGGCAATAAAAATAGCAGGAAAAATAATGATAGGAAATTTCAGGGTATTTTTTTAGACACACTTTCTAACTGTCTTGTGTGCACTGGGGAGAAGATATGGGCAAAACAGGTTTGTAGCCGTACAAAATAAGAGTTGGCAGAGGCATCCAGCTTGGATACAGCAATAACAGTTGTCCAATTCACATTAGTGGAATTTCAAGCTAATTCTGCCTGGAAGTACTCACTGATGATAAGTGGTGTCAGCTGTTAAGATATCATGGAAACTTTACATTCTGTGGCTTCAGGCCAGGACAGCACTATGTTTTATAAGGATGAGGGTGCATTTCTCATCCACTTACCCACAGCTGAGGCACACAGAGGAGCACGTGAAATATTCATCTGGAAAGAAAGAGCTGTGAGCCATTTGGTCATCAGGGATCTCCCCACTGAATCGGTCACTTAGGGCCTGTCAAACAGAAAAGAGGTGAAGTGGTAACTGACTAAGAGCAATGCAGATATTTTCTGAAAGCTTTTCCAAGCAAAAGCATGAGTTCCTCCACTGGAGGGAGAGGCAGAGACAGCACACAGCTAACAAATGTCTAACTAACCTGAAACCAAGGCAAGGATTAGAAACCATGCAAGATAACAATCCTGCACTTGTATGAAAGTGACCTGAATGCTCATACAATACTTACTTTTCTCCTCCTGCCCCCTACTTCAAATTTTATAGTAGAAACAGATAATGGAAAATTGCATCCACCTCTGTGCATACAACCCATGCCCGAAACAGCAGGTGCTAAAAAGGCTTTGCATTCTGGAAATAGAGACATTTCTCACAGTACAAGAGGACGTATGCTTTGCCCCTCAGTGCTGCCCTGAGCTTTCTTCTGGCCTCTTGAACATTTGCTCTTCCCTGGCTGCCTTTCTTTCCCTTCCTCCCTCTCCCCTCCCAGGGAGCGTGTGTGGGGTGGCATCCCTGCTGTCTAAAATGGGTTGACTGCACATACACACAGACGTGCATATGTCTCTTACCACAGCTTCCCTCAGATAAGATCTCTAAGTAGACATCTGATCTCCCAGAATTTCAAGGAAATGAGCTTTAAGATCTCTTTCAAGCTTGACTGATGCTGGGTAATGGGTACAAAAGTTAGAGAAGGTGAACACAGATCAATAGCAAACCTTGTATCTTCAGTAAGGGAAGTAAAAGAGTTAATGTGTAATCAGTAGCGATGTGAACACAGCAACCACTTTACCGGACATAGCTCAAGTATACTAGCAACTATATCCGAAACTGGATTACCTGACTAGCAGGCTTGACAGCTAGGCCCCTGCAAACCTCATGAAGTTCAACAAGGCCAAGTGCAAGGTCCCGCCCTGTCTTCATACAATTCCAAGCACAAACACAGGCTGGGCAGAGAATGGCTTGAGAGCACCCCTGAAGAGGAGGACTTGGGGGTTCCATTTGATGAGAAGCATAACATAACCCAGGAATGTGTGCTCACAGCTCAGAAAGCCAATCTTATGCTGGGCTGCATCATAAGAAGTGTGCCCAGCATGTCAAGGGAGGTGATCCTGCCCCTCTCTTCTCTCATGAAACTTCCCCTGAAGTCCTGCATTCAGCTCTGGGATCTCCAACACAAGAGGGATTTGAACCTGCTCGAGCAAGTCCAGAGGAGTCCACAAAGATACTCAGAGGGCTGGAGCATCTCTGCTCTGGAGAAAGGCTGAGAAAGCTGAAGCCTGTTCAGCCTGGAGAAAAAAGGCTCTAGGGAGACCTTAGAGCCCCTTCCAGTACCTAAAGGGGCTGAAAAGAAATTTGGAGAAGGGCTTTTTACAAGGTCAAGTAGCAAGAGGACAAAGAAAAATGGCTTTAAGCTGACAGACAGAAGAGTCAGATTAGACATTAGGAAGAAATTCTTCCTTGTGAGGGTGCTGAAGTGCTGGCACAGGGTGCCCAGAGAAGCTGTGACTGCCCCATCCCTGGCATTGTTCAAGGCCAGGTTGAAGGGGGCTTGGAGCAACCTGGTCTAGTGGAAGGTGTCCCTGCCTGTAGTAGCGGTTTGGAACTGGATGAACTTTAAGGTCCCTCTCAACTCAAACGATTCTGTGATTCTGCAATTATTGCAATAGAACTTATAACTGGAATTAACCACTTTGTCTGTTCTCCTCTAGCTGCCTATCTGCTTCCTAATGCAAGAACTGTGTACATCCACCTGATACTTCCCTCTGTGCTTCAGCTACCCCAAATACAGAGCAGCTGGAGTTATTATCTGTTCTAACAGCTGTGACTAACATCAGAGAAGACTGCTAACGCTGCCTCCTTCTGCAGATATGCCCCAGCTCTGCCCCCCGCTCCCTGATGGGAGCTGTGCTCTTCGGGCCTATGAAAACACGATGCTGATCAAGTAGTTGTAGCAATGAGTGAAAACTTGTAGGACAGACTGCAAATTTGAAAACCCAGAAATCCTTCTAACATCCTAGCAAGGTGAGTGTTGTAAGAAAATCACCAGCTGCTCTCTCCAGTTCCTTCTCATAGGCCTTCTGATCTGCTGCTGCATCTCTGAAATGATACATCTTTGGTTTGATCCCACCTCGTTTCCTAGCTACCAGCACATCACCTTCCTCCTTTTTGTCTCCTGGTCTTTGGGTTACATCACCCTCAGGGCCAAGTTTTGCCAATCATTAACTCCCTCCAAGTCTTTGGCATTCCCTTCCCTTGTGCTGAGGTCATCCTTAGGAATTTCACTAGTAACTCCTTCTGGGCCTCCTCTTTGTAAATCACTGTCATTAAGTGCTTGTCACTCAATCATCAGTTATTTTTTCCCTCCCCAGTCAGTTTCTTCCAGTTTCAGTTTTTTGATTTTGCTCTCCAGAGTCTCTGCTAAGGTGTTTATTTTAAAGTAAAATAACTACCCAGCCTACATGGCTGTTACACAAAAATCATCATCTTCATGGAAGGCGACTTTATCTCAAGACATTTGCAAGTCTGCATCTCTGGTTCACGTGTTCTATGAGCTACAACTGACAGTCAGCAACAGTGACACAAATGAAGATTTTGATGAACTCCACTTACTTTTAGGGCTTTGTAGATAACCCCAGGCTGTCTAGGTGATCGAGTGGTATTGTTCTCCAGCTGCTGCTCCACAGCTCGCCTAAGTCCAGAGAAATCTGTTGGAGGATTGTATGTCCTTGTTCCCTTGTAGTGGATTGAGCTGAAAGCCTCAGGAAAACAGCTTAGCTTCCGAAACCGATCCTGAATGAGCTTCTCGGGAACCTCAGATGGATGATCTACATGTAAGAGTATCAGTGAGTTTATAAACAATTGATTGTTTAAAATAATACTTAAACTGCACAGCGCTTTCATAGGCAACACAATGTTAATTTTCCCTGCTAAACCTCCTAGTACATCGGGAATGCAGTTGTTACATTTTACATGAAGGAAAAGAAAGTTTCCAAAAGCAGTCTCTGTTTCACAGCCTTAGATTGTAAGACGAAGTTCCACAAAGTAAAACCAAATATTTCCATGTTTGGATACACAGATACCCAGAATAAGAAGCAATTTATGACATAATATAAGGAAACGCCATTTCAGCACACTTGTTAGATCTTCTCACGAGACCACAATCTGGTGTAACTAGTCCTGATAAGTGGAGGACATGAATCTCACATGGGCTGCTTATTCTCCATGCTAACCCTGTAGAAGGAAGACTGAGCCTCTATAAACCCTTTGTACATAGTGAAGCACATCAGGTCATGATGTGACCAGTGAAGAACTGGTCATATCCACTCAGACTCCACAGAGCTGACCACATTCTTCTGCTTGCTTCCAAGTACCTGACCTACATTTCAGGATAAGGCAAGCCCCTTCTTCCCTGCCCTAAAACTATAAACCACATATCCAATTCATCAAGATGGATAGTGAAAGGAGGAGGCACAAAAGCACAAAATGTAATCAGTTCTAAGTAAGCTTAAGTCTGATGGCTTTGTAATGGGGGGTGCTTGAAGGTAGTTTTAGGTCCTTAGGACCTTAGTACAAAAAGTGTAAGAAGAATAAAATAGAAAAACAGGACCTGAGGATGGGCACAGTTAAACTGGCTGATGGGTGGAGGGGCAGGATGATTGCTATGTTAATGAACCCACTAAGCTGGTGTAAACTACTGGGGAGTATCCTGGACTAGCAAATGTCCAGGATGGGAGCAGTTAAGCTATCTGATAAATAGAGGGACAAGATGATTCCTATGTTTGTTATGTTAATCAAGCAGGTGCTTCAAAGACTGCCAGCGGTGATGAAGATTGTTGGAAGAAGTAAATGACTCTCAAAGACCACCATTTTGTATGTATGCGGGAAAATTTCTGCAAAATGATGTAATTCATGTGTAGCCTCATGTATGCCTAGACGACTACGTAAGGATGGCCTGTGCGGCAATACGGGGACGCACGTTAGGAGGAGCTATTCCCCGTGCCTCCCGGCGCCGCAATAAAGAATACCTGCTTGTCAACTGGAAAACTTTGTTGGCAAGTTTGTTCCTGGAGTTTTCTCCGAATCAATAGTTCCAACTTGCTGCAAACTCACACGTTAAGAGGTTTCTTTCCTATTCCTACTGTGATCAGAAGTGACCATAAAAATGTATATTTTTACCAGTCTGACTTTGCACACAGGTACAACTATCACTATGATCTGACCTGCTGAAACAGCAAATTTCAACAACTATATGAAACTCCACATTGCTCATCACCAAATTGATATGTAAGAAAAGGAACCGCCTTGGCAGGTCAGTTAAAAGTAATTAAGAAGTCACTCGTAACAACAACCAGAAAGAACAAGTTCTATTAGCTCAAGACTTCACTGGTAAGAGAAGCCAAAATGAGAGTGTGGGCCAGCAAGGAGCTGCTATGGTATTTATTACACAGCAGAGGACTCACAGATGTTCACTGACAACAGGCCTGAGACTCAGTCACTGTACACCAATTTATTAGGGTTTTGCTCATCAAAGCATCAGAAATGGACAGAATGAAGAAAGGTTTATCACGCCTTTTGAAAAATGGAAAAATGGGGCCAGGAAAAGAAATTCAGGTCCCTGTATAGACAAAACTGAATTGTGCTGTGAGTTGCTTAGGTCAGTGCATTTCAGAACTCAGACATACAAATAAAATACATAATTTCAGTATGCGAAATCCAATATTCAGGAGCCAAGTTAAAAGTACTGGTGAAAAACACTGAAAGCAAGAGGAATAATATTGTGCCAGGCCTGCAACTTTGGCCATATCAGATACTCATACACAGAAAAGTGGTGTCAAGCCACCACCTCTGTGCCACAACCTCAGTCCCAACTTCACACAAGCCTCAGAACAAGGCTGGTCCACAGAGTTTAAGAGAGTAGAGTGAAATCACTGTAAGTGTCATCAATTTCATTATTCTTGCTCATCCTAGTTTCTATATAGAGTTTTTAGTTTTCTTGCAACAGGATACTCCACATCCCAGCCAAAATCCCAGGGCATCTCAGTTTTCATCTTCATCTGCCACACTACCCATACTAGTAATCCTGTTGGATGACCCCTCCCATGGCTGGCAGAACTCCCATCATGACTAGTCAGTGCCGAAGTCCATCTGGCTAAGAGCATTATTCTAGCTGATCTGGGGTACTCGGACAACAATCAGGGAATGTTCTGCTATTTCCATAGCCTGGCTCCCAACTGGAACAAGTGAAAGCAGAACCCAAACCACATCTTTTACACAGCACTAAAGAACACTGAGTATTCAATGCAACCCGACAATTTACAGATAGTATTTAGCACACTGTAATTCTGCCTACTCACCAGAGCCCAGCAGCTTGGTGTACACAGTCTCATGAAAAATGATGACACCTGGACCCAAAGTTGACAGAGGAACATCGAGGCCACAGCGGGCTGTAGTAGCTTTTAGCTCCTTGGTGAAATGTTTTAAATAAGCCTCCGAGGCATCACCAAGGAATTTGAAGAGATCATTGTGGAGCCTGTCAGCACGAGTACGGTAGATGATGAGGTCAGAGATGGCCAGGACCTTCAGCAGGAGCCGTGTTCTCTGGCTCAGGTTCACAGTGGCCCCCAGGAGGCCCTCTGTATCAATTACCACCACTTTGCAGACAGGGTCATAGGCTGCCCAGACTCCAACTGTGCAAGACTCTTGGGCTGGTGACGTCTTGAAGACTTCCCGGCCATAGAAGAAAGTGTGGTTAAGGGTGTGAGACTTGCCATCCCCCGTGTTCCCAAAGATGGACACTACCTTTAGATGCTGGTCAGGACTGCAGTCCAGTTTCTTAATAAAGTCTTCTTCATTCCTTACCTTCCAAAAACAAAAAAAGAAAAAAAAAAAAGAAAAAAGAGAAATATAACTATGCAATTGGAGCAGACAAAACTGAAAACAGCTTGTTTCAGGATTCATAAGATGAATGATAGTGATTAATTCCTGTTCAGAATTCATCATAAGTTTTTGAAGCACCAAGACATCCAAAGCAAAATTCTAGAAAGCAGTTTCATAATGCACACAACAATGGGACTTAAGCTATTCCACCATGTAGCTGGTTTGGAAGCAATGTCTTACCCATCTAGTGAAACCTTTTGTACCTCACCTCATTCCCTGAGGCAATTCTTTCAGAGAAAGGAGCAGCACAATCCTACTTCCAAGTCTGCCAGAACAGCTACTTAGAGCACAGCAGACACTCTCAGTAGAATTGCTCCCCTGGCAAGCAAAAGAGAGGAGTGCTTTTGTCTCCTTAGCTTGCCTCATCCACAGAGACTGAGCCTCTCCCTTGCTTTAGGGAGAGGAAGCTCCTCCATACAGCTGTGCTGCATCTATTCAGAGCCAGGGGCTCCCAGATAAAACCTGTCCTGCTCCCACTGCTCTCCAGCTGATATATCATTTAGCTGGAATGAGGGGCAGAGGATTAAAAAGCAAAGCTCCGCACTGAAGCCAAGTGGTTGGAGCCGGACAAACTGGCTTTTACAGAAGTGCCACAACTACCCCAGTGCCCCATTTCATAACTTATGATATTGTGCTTTCATTAAAAATAAAATAAAATGAAAATACAAAACACACACAAGCAAACCCAAAAGCTAGTACACAGCTTTCAGCAGGTAACTTGTCTTTGGCTTCACAGAGACTGAGTGACAAATATCATGCTGTTTAGGTCAGAGAATAGGGCATTTTCTGTTCAGGTACTAGAGCAACGTGGAACAGAGAAACAGCAATGAAACAGGTTAGGGCTCTGTACAAGAACCTGCCCTTGGCTTTCAAAGGTTTCATGCTCCTGGCTATGGTTGTTTATCACTTGCTTCTTCTAACAGGTTTTATCCACACGTTAAGTGACAGGGAAGAAAAGGACAGAGGCACTTTTTGAGAAAGATTACATTTGCTCCTCCATCATGATTCCCTCCTAAAGAAATACCCATCAGCAAAGTAGCAGGGCTTTCATCCCCTCTCAACTTCTGGAAGCAACTTAGCTCTTTCCCCTCCACAAGTACAGTTAGAAGGTCTCATGATACATGATCCACAGAAGACATGAGGTAATAAAAGGTTTCTTTGAACATGTTTATTCTTAGATCAGCAAATTAGTTTAAGGCTCAGCCAGCCCTGTTCGCTCTGGCCGAATCTACCAGCAGCAGATAGACTTTGAAGGAAAATAAAAAACAGCTAGTGTGCCAAAAAGTAAGAAAAAAAAAAAACAACCAAACCAGTTTGCCAGATTGTGGTTGGAAACAGCATTCAGAAAGAAAAACTGAGGATGTGGAGCTGCAGTAGCTTCTCACAAACTCAAAACATTCAAGGCAGCCTCACAGTGTGGAAGAAAACAGGAAACAAATCAAAACGCGATCAACAGGCTCTTTTCTGTTGTCTGTGGGAGACCACCAAGATACACTCAAGTTACAGGTGCACAAGAAAGGGTCATCTTTCTTGGTAGCTGTGATTATGAGCTTATCATCAGAAGGCAGTTTAGATGACACATAAAACTTCTTTTGATGTCCCTGGAGATGCATCTGTGGATGAAAAGAAGTTCTTGGGACAGTTCCTAAAAGCATTCACAATTTGATAATATAATAATGTTATGTGTACGTAAGCAAAAAGGGATATAACTTCTCCAAATCATTTTAACTTCCACTGTTGAAACTTTTTACCATAAGGGTGGCAGACACTCTTTGCTGGAGTCAGCGCTTATGCACTCCCTGTACAGCACAAAGAAGTATCAGTGTTCAAACAGATGCTTAAGTATTGGCAGGTCAACTAAGAACTAAGGTCTTTTACACAGCACCGGTTATTCTTCTGGTATTAGTTTCAGAGAGTTTGTGGAAGGGGCTGAGTCAGTAACGTCACACACAAAGGACAACAGTGACAAGTGTAGTTTTGCAATGTCTTCCCACCAAGTGGTGGGTCTTCCCACCACTCATACAAACTGTGCTGCAGCTGAAATTCTCCCAGGCTGAGCTAATGCAGACGTCCACACCACCAGCCTTCTTTGCATTCAATGTACTTTAACAACTGCTGGTGCCAGGGCAACTTACTATGGGAAAAAGAGCTGGATTGCTGAGCCAGACAGAAGAAAAAGTTGGTTCCAGATCAATTATCCATATCGTTTCAGCAGAGAAGTTACACTGAATATTAAATCGGACACCCAAAGCACTGAACTACTGCCACCTTCTAAGGCTCTAGGCTCCTTCAGACTTCCATGCAGGACAGAACTCAGGTACAATTCAGACAAGCAAGCTGCTCAGGAGCACAAGAGTGTTCTGAAGTCCAGCTAATCCAGTGGTGTGCCTTACAGGACTCAGTGACAAATAAGAAAGAACTCAGACATGAAACAAGTAACATTTTCTAGCATGCTTTACCAGCTCTCAGGAGTCAGACGTCAAAGGACTTCTCAAACTGCTGTTGCACATAGATGTTCACGTCAGGTAGAGAACACCAGTAGACCTATCCTCTATGAGGCTAAGCCCTTCGTGAATCTAGACATAGTTTTGGATCCTGCAACATTCTACTGCAATAAATTCCATATGGGGGGGGGAGGAAAGAAACAAACACAAAAGCATCTTCAAACCAATACAACTGAAAAAAAAACCTTTTGTTGAATATGCTCGTGTGCCATTAGATGTTCCTTGCTCTTGTGCACTTGTCTTCTTTAACCACTGCTTAGCACAGGGACAATACTCTCAAAAAAAACACAACCATCCTATACCAAGAATTAAATTTATTTCCCTTGAGCAAGCTCCTTTAAGACATTTAAAGTCAGCATGTGTGTAATAAGTGTCAAAGTACTAATTTCCACTGGGCTCAAGTCCCACTTCTCTGTTTTGCTTTTCTCTCATCATGCAAAAAAAGAAATTTCCAGGGTGCAAAGGATTCATTGCTTCCATAGCTGCTTCTACTCCACGCTGCCCAAGAGCTCCACATCTGACATGAACAGTAGAGGGTAAATATGAAACTTTCCTTAAATTGCACAGCAATGTCAATTAAGAATGAAAACTTTGTATGTGTAACCTAAGAGGGAAATCTCTCCAGACCCTTCTCTATTTTAACGTTTCTAGTATCAGAGACTTACTTACACTTTGGTCACAGCTCTTAGAAGAGGATTTTCTTCTAGAAAGAATAGCTTTTACTCCATCATAGGTTAGAGTCCTGGTCAGCCTTCTTTTATAATTTTAACTACAATTCCACTAGCAACTGTCATCCAGTCACACCAATGCAGTCATTCCATCCAAGCTGAGCTGAGTTGAAGGTCTTCAGCAAGAAAACCAAGGAAATCTGCAGCTAAAGTCCTCTCTAAGGAGGACACAAAAACTCACACCACACTGCAATTTACATCTGAAGCCTCCCTGTCACCCATACTTGGAAATCTATTATACCTAACATAACAAAGTTTCCTAGATCCAAGCCATAACAAATGTAAAATTGTTTAGGAAAAGACAAGAAACAAGAACTGCTAAAATGACATTCCTGCCTATGAATTTCTTGGAAACAGTGTTATTAAAACAATAACATGTTAAAAGCTTAGAAACCAAACCCATAACATAGAACTAAGTTTCCAATGACCTGTACTCATGTGTCATTAAATCTGCCTCCAGGCAAAACAAACACACTAAGAGAATCAGACATTTTTACCACAGCTTTCTCCTTTTAAACCTCTTTATAAATCCTCTAGGCTTGCTGATATTCATGGAAGCAATGCACAAAGCCAGAGCTGTGTAATGAAGACACAATAGCACAAAACAAAAATCAAGCATGCCTGGCATAGTAGTCAGAGTGCCTTCATTTGCTAGTCTTACACTGTCATTTTGACTTACATTGGTACTATTGTTGTTGCATTTTGAAGTCTTACCCTTTGCTTGCCTTGATTTTAACAGTATTTTAGTAACTAAAATGCATTTTCTGCAATAAAGATATCATCATATAAATAATTAAATTTGAGTCATTAGGCTTGTCTGACAACCAGAATACAACATCTTTTGATAAACAACCACTTAATCAATGGAGGATAGAAATTTAACACATTTCTCAATGAATGGAAAAACAAGCCATAAGATTTGTAACAGCGCATCCAAATATATACCAGCATAAAACTGTGAACAGCTAAAACAAATCAGCCTTCAAGTACAAGTGGTCAAAACAATCAAACTTACTTAAAGCATTACTTAACATTGGCAATACAAGAAATTCTGCTCACCATTCAGAAAACAAGAATTCAAACACCTGAAATAAGAAGGAGAAACGGCAAAGAACGCTAAAACAAGATCTGCAACCTTGTAAGTAACCATGAACTTCTAAAACATGTAACTGAGATCATTTTAGGAAATTGATCTCAAGGACAGAGATATCTCAAAGAATCATATCAAACATCAAACCTGGAAACAGATCTGTGAGACCTGCCCACCTCAGCAGACACCAGTTCTGTACGATACATCTTCTCAATTTTGGCAGTTGTGTTTTAATTCTTAAAAAATTAGTTCCTACCCTAAATTCTAAAAAAAAGAGCTCTTATCTCCAGATCACTCCAGAGTTAGGTTCACACAGAAGTCTTACTGGTGCATGCCTAAAGCCCCAGGTCCTGTTACTAATCACCGATCCAGCAAACTTTTATACATTTATCATTATTGTCCTCAGTAACCTCCTATATTTCAGCCAAGCTGACAGTGGACATCAGCATTTTCAGGGTCAGAATCCTATAGGGCCTAAAGCCCAGACTGAGTGATCTGACACTGGACGTGAGGAGGGCAAAATAAAGGAAGGGACAAACACACCCCGAGGATTTAAAGTGAGGTTCAAACACTCCTCCTCAGCCCCTGCAAGTTTTGACCTTGCTCCCCATGCTGGGTGCAGGTCTGGCTCAACCGGAAGTAAGTACTTGTATCAGGGGTGTTTTCTAACGTGAACTTCTTTGTACCTTTTTATTTGCCTTCACTCCAGTACCACCTATGGGTTCTGTTGAGATTCATTCTATTATGTTCTGTACACACCCATGAAAATAGTGTCACTGAACTTGAGTATCTTTTTCAGACCAAAGTTACCCTGTTTCTTCCCACAGCTGTGGCAAAGAAATCTAGGGACAGTATTTACATGGGTTTGTACAGAGCTTAACAGCACCTACAGGTCTCTGAAGGGTGTAGGCTGCCCATATCTGAGGACCATGTTGTCTATTACAGGACTCTTTCCTGAAAGAGACAAAGAGATGAGTTAAATCCTGCTTAACAACCCTAGCCAAAGAGAGAGACCCTATTTCAAAGGTTTTTAAATAGTAGTGGAAAAAATGTAAGTGAATGGGAGGAAATCCAATTTCAGTGGACTTCTTCCTAACACAGGAGGCAATATTGCCTGAAATACTGCTATTACCAGACAAGTTAACCTTGCAGATGACAGCTGAGTTATATGAAACTGCTGAAAGCAGAAAACTAGACAGCCCACTAACCTGTTTGCTAGCTGAAAAACTGCTTTTTCAAGAACTCAAAACTATTAATAAAGACTTCAAGGTAAATGCAACTTCTGCAGATAAAGAATGTCATCTACCTCTTAAAAAGAACAGTAAAAACTGAAGCATAAATCATTATGGTGTCTCCTAAGTACCTTTCATCTTCCCCATGGATGCCGGCCACAGAGCAACCAATTACCACTCCCCAATGTCACAGCTGTAGCAGCAGAGACCATATCCAGGTAAAAAGACTTACCCAGAAGACAGCAAGTCATTCTGTAACTATGAGACTTCCTCAAGACCAAGGTAACTGTAATACCTGGATAAACACTACTTTCTACTACTGTCCTTGTTAAGAGGGACATTCACAGACTTACTTGTTTTATAGTTCCACTCTTCCTAGACAATAGTTACTCTAGTTATTTTCCCAATTACAGGGTGTTTTGACAGGCAGGTCAAAGGACTGCGAAACTTCTACTTTTATCCAATCCCATAGCAAGGCATTAACAACCCAGGTAAAGTAAGTAAAAGGTACCTGCAGCAACATCTGTCTCCCGATGACCCCTGCAGAAGTGAGAAAGTGTAGGAGGTGGAAAGGACAAAAGGGCTGGAGGACAGCAAGCTGCCAGTTCCCCTTTCTTCCTTGAATGCACCCCAAAGCACTCACATCCTACTCCTGCTGGCAGCACAAAGGAACCCAAAAGGACTCACTGGCTAAGTGCAAAGAGGGGTACAATGAGGAAGCACTAGAACACCTCTTTATCCCCACCAACCCTACTTAATTCAGAAACTGAACTAAGTTCAGGAACTCCTCAAATGAAAACAGTGGGTAATTCCAGAGTGGCTTGCTACCAGCTTCTCTCACTTGTGATATGCTCTCCTTTGCTTCTATACCTGCAGACATTTCAGCATATGGACAAAAGAGACAGGAAGCAAGCAAGAGATTTTACTTTAATTATAGCCTAAGAGAACTGCATCATGAAGAAGGTGCAAGAGCAGTTCTGGAGAAAAGCTATATTTGCAAAAGGCAATGTTCAAATCAGCCAGGAGTCAGCCTGAGGCTGTTAAAGGAGCTGTACATTTATTGAATGGACGGCTGCTCTCCCATCTTCTAAAAATACTCTTCAAAATACTGGTATATGTCCAGTGGAAGGAAGAACGCTCCTAACCAGCAATTGCTAAGATGTTTTTCTATGGCTTTATTCCAAGGACAGAAAAACAGTGCACTTGAGTGTAGGAGAGAGCACTGCATAACTGATAACAAACTGGGATGGGAGGAATATTAAAAACTGGCGAAATAATAAGAGAAAAATTCCTAGAGTGTAAGACAGCAAACTCCCAAAAATACCTTGGCAAGAAAACCTCTCTGAAGCACAAAGAGGAGGAAAACTCATCAATACCACAGGAACAGTGATGACAGGCAGAAATTATGTATCCTGATCCAATAGATCACACTGACCTAAAAAACTTGGCTCCTACATTTCTTCTTCCTCCTTTCCATCCATGACAAATATACCAGCTGTGACTCTTCAGTTTACAGGATACGGACTAAAATTCCCAGAAACACAGCTGACTGTGCAAGTAAAGCACAAGAACACCAAACATTCCCCCAACAGCAAGTCAAGTAAGGGTGTCATAGGAACTAGTACTATTTGCTAGACAAATGATTTTCGAATACAGAGCTAAGCTAAAACAGCTAAGAGATTATGAACTTCTCTTAGGAAAAGAGATATACATACATTAGCTTGCATTGACTGACAAAGAATATTTGACTAGAAAAAGCACTCCTAGTGACTCTCCATTCTTCAATCCCTAGACTACCTCAACTCAGTAGATAATAAGGGAAAATCAAGAGGTTTGCGGTAGAGGTGAGAAAAGCAAAGCTGTTAGCATCCCTAAGTAATTAATCTTGTAACTTTTAATAAGAGGGACAAAAGAGGACACATAGACTGTTACGATGTTAGAAGCTGGCTATTTAACGATTGTGTAAAATGGTCTGCATTTAAATAAGGCCTATGGGTCATCTAAACCGCCTGCAAAACATTATATAGACCTTGTTCAATATTTCCTGAGGGAAAGAACTTAATCCCTTAGGAGTCTCGCCCTGCTAGCAGCAATAGAAAAGAACTCTAGGAATAAGGCTGCAGTCAGGAAACTGAGATACCTATTGAAAAAAAAAGACCTGAAGAAATGGAGCTCACGGTGGATGTCTCATGGGAGGCCTAGTAGTAAATATGTGCTCCTTTCTACCACATAAAATTACACTCCTGGGGATATTATTTTTGTGACTAGCTAGAGGAAAAACTTTCTTTTCTTCCTGTCTCCTTACTAAACCAGGCTACAAAGTCAGTACTTTGTATTTTACTTTGCAGCCCAGAGTTTGGGTAATTTCTTGTGACAGAGCTAATTTCTGGTCAAAGATCAGCGAACTTTTTAAGGCAGACTAATAGCAATCAAGCATGTCCCCTATCTTTGGGAGTCAATGAAGGACTTTCTCTGCTTCTATAAAATATATGTGCTGAGTCCTTAATTAGGGCTTTGGACAAATGTTATCATAGAAACCACCAGTGACTCTACAAACAAGTTCTGATCCTGTGGTAAGAACTCTTAACATCTGTTCCCCAAGATAAAAATATCAAATTGTTTTTATGCATCGCTAGCATTTCTTTTCCCCTACTTCAGAAGTAGTAGTAAATATGCACTGTACAACTGATACATAACTCTGCTTTATGCTATCACAAAGGTGTTGTAAAAAGACAATGAAAAAATGGATGCTGCTCCAGAAACTGTATAAACATAAGTACAGGATAAAAAGATCAATACAGATGACTGGAAAAGCTCAAGAGACAGTGAGACAGTCTAAGGACTTGAAATAACTATCCTAATCCAAGTCACTTTTGTATTGTTGTATTTTGTTGTGTGGTTTTCTTAACATGACCTACAAGTATAGGAGACTTTTTAAAAAGAACAATGAATTGACTGTAAGCCCCTAAGGGAAGTGACTCCTGTGTGCAAGGGACAGCACTAGTGACAGCACAATTATGCTTGTTTGAAAATTCAGTTAGAGATAAGAACGGAAAGCTGACATCTTGATAGGACAGATCAGGAGATTCAGTTGGGGGATTTGCACACACGAAAAAAAAAGGCACCTAGCATGGGTCTAACACGGCAAAGAAGAGATGTGGAAGATGCAATAAGAGCAGTGACAAGACTGAAGCAATTGACTGAGAAGTAATTCCCCATAATATGATTCTGAGTAGAGATGAGAGAAGAGAGAGGCTATGCCAGAGCCAGTTAACAAACAGATGCTGCAATTATCAAGATCAATTTGATTGAAGTCTCAGCTTCAGATATGCAATGGATAAGACCCGAAGTTTAATACTGTATAAAGAGAAACTGCATAATACAGTCTGAGAAAAAGGACTTGGGATGGGATCTAAGTCAGGGTTGGATTCCATGAGGAACCACCTCTCTCTCTTGTTCTTTCACAGACTTGCAGTATGAGCTTGGATTTAACATTTAATGTCATTTTCTTAACATGAGATAACCAACCTTTTTTTGAAGTGCTCAAATACAGTGCTGTATTACGATGAACATCACTGAGAAGCCTGCATTTCACAGACAGGAACTTAATCTACCATCAGTTCTCTACAAACAACTGCTTCACAAGTGCTACTTTAAAACAAGCCCTTTCCTGACTAAGTGAATTTGAAATAGGCACAAGAAGATCTCAGCTTTCTGAGCTTATGATTATGTCTGCAAAGTGCAAAAAGCTTTCAGCAGGCCAGCTATCTGCGCAACATAGCACAATGACAATTATGCAGATCTCAGAATCATTATCATTACTGTATTAGTGCAGTGTGGAGCCCAAGCAGAGAATCTCCATCTCTCAGCTTAACTAATATGTTCAGGCACAGCTCCTTATCATAGAATTGTAGAATGGTTTGGGTCATAAGGGACCTTAAAGATCATCCAGTTCCAAACCCCTGCCGCAGGTAGGGAAACCTTCCACTAGACCAGGTTGCTCAAAGTTCCATCCTACCTGGCCTTGAACGCTGTCAGGGATGGGGCAGCCACAGCTTCTCTGGGAGACCTGTGCCAGGGCCTCAACACCCTCACAGTGAATTATGGGTTAATGTACATCATTTCTGTTTCTGGAACTAACTTGGTCATTTCTTACACACTATAAATGTCCTTCAGTTTCAGAGCTACCACCTCCAAGAAGCCAACACGAACAAATGAGATAAAATATAACCACTTAAGCTTAACAACTCCCAAGTTTCAAAAGAAAAAGAAATCTTTGCCTTGTGTCCCCATCTCATTGCACCACTTTGAAGTTAGTGATTTGCAAACATATATACATCAGTGCGTATCTTGATCCACCATGTCGGTGCCATGCAGCAGCATAACTAGTTCTGTGTAATTTTGAAGGAGTAGCATTTAACATTGCCATGGCAAAATCTACCTCTGATAGGAAAAAGGGAGGAAACTACTGATTTACTAACTAATGCATTGATCTTCAAGTTCCAAACGTCAGAAAGCAGATGATTAAAGATAGATAGATTTTAATTCTGATAAATTCTCCTCCTGTCTGCTCAAGCCACATACCCTTGAAACCTGAATCTACACATTTCAAGTTATTACTATTTTTAGACAAAAAGTTGGTTTAAATAAAGAACATTCTAATGATTTCTTCCCAAGTAATCAGCAATAATCTTGCTAAGGACAAGCACAGAAGAAAAAACTGACAATCACTTTCCTATAGCTAAACTGGCTGTTCAGTATTATCTAGTGCAGATGATGCCTTCAGAGCTAGCTAGTCATCTGACAGCAGCCCTCTCTAAATAAAGGTCCTCATGCTCACCAGCAGAAACATCACTGTAATAACAAGCACTCTTCAAGTTCCAGCTCCTAGAAAATATTTTAATTGAAAACTCTCAAACTGCTTCAATACTGGCTGTGAGATCTCACAGAAGTATTCAGCTTTGAGGAAGAGAAAGATCGCTCCAGATGGAAGAGCTCTGATTCAGCCTCTTGATACCGAAGCAAGTTCATTTTTGGAGAGGTTTTTCAACCCTGTTCTGATCAAATTGCTACAATCTGATAAAAGACCATTGCTGTCCCAATAGGGAAGTTAGCTTTATCACCCATGACATTTAAATAGCCATGTGCTTGCTTGCATGGGGCAGGCAAAAGTCTGCCTCAACAAGGCTTACAGACTCATGAATATAAAGGTATCTTAAACGAATACAACCACACACAGCCAAAGCTTGTGAGCAGGTTTTCAGGACAGCCCTGTTCTAAGGCATTTCAGATCTTGCTCCAGTGACTAGATGAAGATTATTGCAAAGTCTGCATCTTAAAGCAGTAGTTGCATCTGTCACACACTCTGCGTGTGAGCTTAGGGGAAGCATACAAACTTAGGCCTGCCACTACACACGAAACTCAATCACTTAGTTTACAGTCACTAGTATCCTGCATAGTGTTTTCTGTGTCAGTGCATCATAAGACCTATCATCTTTTCCTTCATTTCCCCTCCAAAAGCCATGAGAATTTGTCAGTCAGTACATCTGAACTGACTAAAATGTGACAAGTTATCCTGCGTCTATTGTGTATCATAGTTAATTACAGTAGTATATATATTATACATACATATATATGCACTTCTGTATAGTACAGAATAAATACAAGATGCTTAAGTCACATTTGCTTGCAAGGTATAACAGATACGCTGACTGTTACTACGGTGCATACAAATAACTAATTAACCAAAAATCAGAATATCATCACAATGTTTTTGTTTACTGCTGGTAGCATGAATATTAAATTAGAGCAACCACATATGGAGTCTTTAGGTGACTACACATTTTCTCTCAGTGTCTCCTGAATGAGGTTTAACATGAACGATGCAAACCTGGAAGCCAGAAGAAGCAGATGAATTTTTAGTTGTGTGACTAACCTGCTCTGAGACTTTCATGTCGCTGGTTTTATATTTGTGAAGTATTTTTACATTTTAAAGTGCTTACACCCACCAAATGGCAAGGACCAACTGAAGAGTTCCTTAACTGCATATACTGAATGCTAAGATTCTAAAATAATACCTCCTGAGAAGCTCTTGTTAAGACAACTAGTATTCTATCACTATTACCAGCAAGCCAACCCCAAATTGATGGCAAATTTCCCCTTCTTTTAGCAAGGGGCTAACATGGAGTAATATTTGAGACAAGCAAAATAGCTTAACCATGGTGTCTGCAGGACTTGAATGGCACACTCTGAATCCTTATTTCTACTTTATCCTATTCCTGAAAAACAGATGGATTTAGAAATGCTAGAGGAGGGTAGCAGGGGGCTGTAGGCTTGCATTAGCACTGGTTGGTGCAGTGCCCACTCCCAGTCATATGGTAGGAGATTGGCTGCCAGCACTCCCATTTGCAAGATACCTTACTGCAATACTCAGTTTCAATTTTGTTCAGGAATGATCAGCATCCTGAACGGACAGCTCTTATCTTAGTTGTGTGTGTCTCAGTACAGAGTCAATTCTTTCACTAGCTTTGCTTACCAAGCTTTTAGAAGAGGCTGTTGCCACACATCAAGTTTTAGTGAACTTGACCTTCTGAGAAACTCATGAACAGGGCTGCTGCAAGGCACTGTGTCCTTTTGGGCCAAGATACTTTGTGCCACTTAACTGGCTGTCCTCATTTTGTTACTGTTGCTGCCAGTTACACTTCAAGTATTAATCATCCATCACAGCAGCCTGTGAGGCTAAGACACTAAAGGATCTTGCCTGTTCAACCACAGAAGTTCTTACCTGAATCTCCTCAGTTTCATCCACCAAGAGAAAACTCACAACTTTCTCTGTCATCTTCCTTCTCTTGGTCTCCTCATCCATCACCTCCTCCTCTTCATGCTCTTGGGCTTTGCCAGCATGGTAGATGGTGACAGGGTGTTTCCTTTTGTTCCCCCCAGCATGTGTTCTCTTCTGACACTCCACACAGAGGTTGATTTTGCACACCTGGCACCTCACTGCTGCTATCTGCCTTGTCATACTGGCGTGCATTATGTTCCCATTGGCACCTTTGCAGAAGTCACAGAATGGGACATGGCCGGGTCTTATTCGGGTCCGTTCGTGGTTCCGTAACTTTTCTGGCTGATGCAGCTCTTCTTCACAACGCTGGCATTGTAGGCTCCTGCACTCGTCACATTCAAAGATTGCTTCATCTGTCCCACTGCAAACATAGCTCTCCTGGCACAGGAGTGTCGTGTTCTGTCCTTTCTCTACAGTTTGTGTGTGAGCACTCATCTTCAAACTCTTTGAAAGCAACGCTTTTTCCCCTCCCGTTTCTGCTCTGAACAATAATAGGTGTAACAGTTAGATGCAAATTTAGTACTTTCACAGGGAAAAAAAAAACACAACAGGAATGATGTCTGTACTTTATTTTAAATAATTAATAGATGTTTCTTTAAGATTCATACACTGACCTACCTTCCAGGAAGTCTTGTCAAGCACAGATGAAGTTTTCTTTCTCCAAAATAAACTTAAACAATGTGGCTGGCTTCATGTACTGTTATACTAAAATGCTGGTGTACATTCTTTCTGTGCTTAGCTATGTAGTGTGTTTTCAGCAACAAGAAAAACACACAGTCTGGTGTACTTTAGCACACAGGGCAAGCACACCCCTGAAGCAGAGATCGGCGGAAGACAGCTGGCAACACAGAGGCAAAAAAAAACCCAACAAAACACATTAGAAATGCACAAGTGCATATACATGTACACACACACAGAGGACTGTGTCAATACTAGAAAATTCTCTGCTTTCACTCCCCGGCTAAGCTCCTCCTTCAGAGTTCACAGTATTTATTTGCTGGGAATTTCCTGATGTGCTTCGCCAGATAAACAAAAATCCGCTCTCTTTGTGCGCTTCCTCTAGCGACGCCGGACAGCAATCGCCACCGCGGCTGGGCTAACGGATCTTCTCCCCCTGCGTTCCCCTCGCAGCCCCCGGGACCGGCGCCCCAAGGGCCAGCCGCACACCCACCCACCTGCCCGCCGCCTTTGTCTAGACCTGCTGCCGCGGGGCTGCGCGGGGCCTTCGGCCGCCTCCCTCGCCCCTCCGCGGCCCGCACGGAGCCGCTTTCGCAGCGGGCTGTCCCCGGCCGCTCCACACACCCAGCGGGGACCGGCCGCGCTGCTCCGCGGCACTTGTGGCTCGGGCCGCGCCGTGCTTACGCAACGCCGGTGCCAGCCGGGCCCCGCGCCCGCGCCTACCTGAGGCTGCGCCCAGCGCGGTGCCCGATTATTCCTCACCGGCGGCCCGGCAGACAGGGGGAAGCCCCCCGGTCTCCTCCTGCTGAGCGGAGGCAGCGGGCAGGGAGCACGCGGTCGGGAGTCAGCCATGGCTTCGTCCCCTGTTCCGAGCCGGGAAACAAATGTCTGCCC
>JAOEHY010001722.1:21921-69220 GCA_025447955.1 Psilopsiagon aurifrons
CACGGAGGGCCGCTCTGCCGTGGCGCCCGCCGGGAGCTGTAGTTCGGGGGTGGGAAGGGGCGGCCGGGCTCGGGGCGCGGGCCCCGGGGCACAGCGGAGCACGAGCGGGGGGTGGTTGCGGCTCCCTGGGCGCTGCGGGGCGGATGGCGGGGGGAGCGCTGCTCCCGCCCCCGAGGGAGGCCACAGGGACGCGCGGAGCTGCGGGCCCTCGCCATGTCCCCAGGTCTCTGCTTTACCTTTGCCCCTGCCCCGCGGGTTCTTGGTGACGCCGGCCGGCTCTGCCTCGCTTCCTTGAAGCCCCTAGCAGTGGTGTGAGGGGTGATGCTCGTAGTGAGCTAGTTTCTTCACCGCCTGGAGAGAGACCAAGCGGCTGCCTCCAGGCCTGACACAGGAGTGGGTCACCGTGGTGTCTGCACGAAAGAGAACAAGACAACCTGTTCTCTTGTGCTATGTATGCGTTTAAACCAAGTCTCGACAAAGAAAGTCACCAGCCACTATAATTATTGCCCTTTTTTCTTTTTCATGACAGTAGGTGCAGCCAGTGGGTGAGCTGCCACCGTTTATTTAGCTGAAGGAGACTGCAGATCTGAAATGGGAGACATGCACCTGCCAAAAAATGACAGACTTCATGGTCAGAGCCTGGAACTGTGGGGGCAGGTGGTGGATGCAGACAGGGATGGTCAAAGAAGCCCCATGGTGAGGAAGTAACTTCAACCATGATGAGCCCAGTGAGATGCTGGGTCACGGTACTTGCTGGAGAGGGCAGAAGGCTACAAGGAAAGGACAAGTTATTTTTCATTGGTGGTATATGTATACAAATACGTATGTGTGAGTGAGGTAACATTCAAAATAGTTTTGATGTAGCACAGCCAGTGCACAAACAATTTATTTTCTAAAGTAACCAGAGTTTTTTGGCTGGATGCTTGGATCAAAAGCTAATGGCTGCCTCTCTGGGAGAAGGATATATGCTGTTTCACTTCAATGGACTTTACATGGTGATAATGTTCAATTACATAAAGGGGACCTACAAGAAATGTGGAGAAAGACTTTTTACAAGGGGGAATGGCTTTAAGCTGACAGAGGGAAGAGGTAGATTAGAGATTAGGAAGAAATTCTTCCCTGTGAGGGTGGTGAGGCACTGGCACAGGGTGCCCAGAGAAGCTGTGGCTGCCCCATCCCTGTCAGTGTTCAAGGCCAGGCTGGACAGGGCTTGGAGCAACCTGATCTAATGCAAGGTGTCCCTGCCTGTGGCAGGGGGGTGGAACTGGATGAGCTTTAAGGTCTCATCTACAATTCTGTAACCATAGACAGTCCTGTGTTTTGGTCCCCTGGTTTGGTTGCATACAATTTCAAGAGAGAGACAAATTACACAACTGGATATCCATGTAGGCAGCAGTGATTGTGGGTTTACCTTCTGTAAGCTAGCATCATTTAAGGTGATCATCACGTAAGGTGAGCTATCATCATTTCTTAAAACTGAGTCAGCAGGTCCAATTTCAACCAAAATGAGGCATCAGTGAAGTTCCCAACACCAAGAGTGACTGAAGTCTGTCAGAATTCAAGCGTACTGATGAAGTACTTTTGTTCTACTAGATTCTACTGTACGTATTTGTGTTACTTGGCATATACATGGCTTATCCATTTCTCTTCCCTGCAGTTCAGTGATGACGAATGATTGAAGACTGGCACAGTACCTGTCTTCCCTGCTCTCTTTCATACTATTATGATAATGTATTTTCACTCAGTTATTTTGCGGAGAAGATCAATCAAAAATAACTAAATGGACTGACATCTACAGGAATAAACTTTTGCTGAACCAAAAATTTTAAGAAATGCAAAACAGTGTGCAGACATACAAAGCACTTTCCTTAATTTTAGCTCTAATATTAAAAGCCACCTACTGCACCCTTTTTGATTGGCTTTGAGCATGAAGCTCTGGAGTCCACAGTGAGGAAATGAATAAAGTGAACTATAATCAGTATCTGGGGAGGGATCTCAGTTTCACAACTGAAGGGTAAACAGATGAAATGGATAGGTTTAGAGGTACACAATTCTAACATCCAATAGCAGAAAGAGTAGAGATGAGGAAATAGCTGTCTTTACTAGATTATTCTAATGCTGTTCTTTATGGTTAGAAAAGATCCTGGAGGCTGATGTTCACAATTTGTACAAGGAGAATAAATCCAGAATGGTCTACTTCTTTGGCTAAGGAAAATAGATGAACATCTAAATTAGAAAAGCCTTTGCAATGTTTCCTGTAAGTAAAAGCTTGTTACAGCAGCATAGCTGAGTTGGGATTTCTCATCTCTTTTTCAGGCAGGTAAGAGTTTCACTCTGAGACAACAGCATAGAAACAGGAAACTCAGAAGATTCTTTTTATAGGCTTTCTCTTTTCCTTAGTCTTCCTGCAAGCTGCAAAATGAGTTTTTTACCTACCTCGGCACGTTTATGAATTATTTGAAGTACTAACAGTAGTCAGTGTTACAGTTACTAAATTTGCATTAGTTGAAGGGAGATATGCAGGCTGCATGGCATGAGTTGTAACCGATAGAATATAAAAATGCTGTTTCTGATGGGGGAAGGAATTGCAATCAATCTTGAGGTATTTCCTGAATTTGCTACTGCTAAAATACTTACCTTTGCACATCATCCGGTAAGGCAAGGTGATGAACAGGACCTTAGTTCCAGCTCAGTTGTTGACTGTTCAGTAGCAACTTATGACGTCAGATAGAGTTCACCCGCTTTGTACCAAAGAAGTTGATAGTGTCTGCTCCAAACATTTTCCTTGCCATTATAGGTGGAAGGGATTGTTTGTCATTGGACTCTCATCTTTTGAGCACTTTTCCCAAAAAAGTGTTTATAAACAGTGGAAAACATAATATAAAGATACTAAGGTTTGCTTGGTTTTTTGCCTGGCTGATCCAAAATGTTTTCAACAGCTTTCTGCACAGATGCTGATGCTGCGGTCTATCTTACCTTTAAGATCACCTTCCTTCAATTTCCATTTATTTCCTTTTTCCCTTTGCAGTTGCTTGCCATCATTGTAAGAAATCACTGTCTCACGTGTAATGTTGGAGGGAATTATACATTTTAAATTGTCTTAATGTAACCTAAATGCTGAAAGTAGGTCAGGAAAACTAGCAGTTGTAGGCCACGGCTAGGCCCAACTGCTTCATAGCACAGTTTTATCTTTTTGCTGAGTACATGGCTGCCTAAGATACTGGTGTTTGCTCTTTTTCCTCTTTAAATCCATAGAGGGTTGGTTTTTTTTTTTTTAGCAGAGATACAGCCTTCCAAGAAAGCCAACCATATCCTGGGCTGCATCACAAAAAGCATGACCAGCACACTGAGGGAGATGATTCTCCCCCCTACTCTGCTGTTGTGAGACTCCACCTGCAGTACTGCATTCAGCTCTGGGGCCCCCAACACAAGGCAGCCATGGAGCTGCTTGTCCAAAGCAGGCTACAAAGATGATCAGAGGCTGGAGCACCTCTGTTCTGGAGATGGGCTGAGGAAGCTGGGCTTGCTCAGTCTGGAGAAGATAAAGCTCCAGAAAGACCTTCTAACAGTCTTCCAGTACCTAAAGGGAGCTTGTAAGAAAGACGGTGGCAGACTTTTTAGCAGGGCCTGTAGTGATAGTACAGGTTTAAAACTAAGGGTGGATTTAAACTGATTTTTTTTTTTTTTCTGTTTAAAAAACATGAGGGTGGTGAGGCCCTGGCGCAGGTTGCCCAGAGAAGCTGTGGCTGCCCCATCCCTGGCAAAGGCCAGGTTGGACAGGGCTTGGCGCAACCTGTTCTAGTGGCAGGTGTCCCTACCCATGGCAAGGGGGAGGTGGGCTAGATAATCTTTGGAAGTCTCTTCCAACCCAAACAATTCTATAATTCTACATCTTTACATCTGCTGCCCCTAACCCCGCTTTTTGTTTTAGCTTTCCAGTCTGTTACAAGTCGCGTTCCCTCCACATAAAAGCATCAGAGGAATTTCCCCCCCCCCGCTCTGGCAGCGGGTACCACGGCCACAGCTAAGCCAGGCCCCAGCGCGCAGCAGCGGGAAACGGCATTATCAGGCAGCGAGGGCCCCCGCCACAGCCAAACCAGGGCCCGGGCCCGGGGCCGCTCGCAGGGGGGGGCGCCCCGCGCGGCGCCGCCTGACCTCAAGATGGCGACGCCCGGGGCCGTGTGAGGGCGCCCCCCTCTGCCCACAGCAAAGATGGCGGCAGCACGGGCGCCTTTTCCTCTCTTCCTGCGCCCATCTAGCCGGCGCCACTCTATGGTGCCGTGCATTAGCGCGCGTTGCTGGGCGGGAGGGCGCTCTAGCACAGCTCCCTCTGTGGTGGCGCGGCGCGGCGCTGGCGGAAGGGGCGGGTCACGTGGCCCCGCGCGGCGCGGCGGAGGCGGCTCGGTGCGGTGTGTTCGAGGCCTTGCGGCGCCCCGGGGCCTCCCAGCGGCGTCCTCCTGCTCCATCCCGGGGCCGCGGCGGCGCTCCGGACGCGGCTCCTGCTCCGCAGAGAAGCGGTGAGGAGTGAGGGGCTTCGGGGGTCGAGAGGGGAAGGGAGCACGGTGGCGGTGAGAGGCGGCGCGGCCGGGCCGGGCTCCTCTGTCGCGCTTCCGCACTCTCGGTCGTGGCAGGCGCGGGCGGCCTCTCGCCGTTCGCGGCCCGCGGGGAGGCGGCGTCGGGTCGGTGGCAGCGGGGAGCAGGAGCGCGGCCTCAGGGAGGTGCTCGCGGGAGAGTGGCGGCGGCCTTTTGCTTCCTCTCTCCCGGGACGCTTGGGAGCCCCTTCTGGCGGGCGAGAGGAGCCCGCTCACGGGCGGCACGAGGCCGAGCCTGCGGTGGAGCTCGCCGGCCCCTGGAGCCGCTCAGCAGCGTGGCCCTGGCCTTTCCGCCTGTGGGTGGGGTTTTTTGTTTCTCCATGTCGGGGACTTGAATGTCCTTAGCGTGGACCGAAGTAGTCATCGTAAAACGCGTCTTAGCAGCTTGCGCATAACAGGCTTGAAGTGATTCATCCGTGTAATACCGGTTGTGATGTGTGTATTGGCATGTTTTTCTCATGATATCTTTTTCCATTTTAGAAAAAGGGCTTTTGTGTGCCTGAAGGCAGAAAGGAGTTTGTTCAAATACAGAGAGCATTCTGAACACAGCTTTTGTTTTGTTTTGTTTTGTTTTTTTTTTTTTTTATTTTATTTTTTTTAGTACAGAAGCTTACCGAAAGTGACATCTTAAAGTTGTCTAGTTCTTAGTCTGATCAGATTAAAATGTACGTACGTGGATGTGCAGTTATTTTTTGTGGGGCAGGAAAGCATTGCTTCAGGTATTGCATCAGCATTTACAGAAGGTGGTCCAGAAGAAATCCAAAGAGAGAATCCGACAGTTTATTATTTTCCCTGTAAAGGAGCAGCATTGTACGTAGTGCTCTATTTTTCCCTGTTTCTGTCTCTCTAGTGCCCGTTCCCATAAATGTTGTAATGCCACAGCCATGTTTGTGTTTTGGGAAGAGTTAATAACAATGTTAGAGCGGACAGTCACTTATTTGACTGACTAGGGCTTTATGTGGATGCAGAATCAGTGAATTAGGAACTAAACCAAAGATCTTGAAGATTGTTAACGTGCCTAACTGAAACCTCGTTAAGGGGCTTTTGGACTGAGGCTCTGGTTTAGATTGAGGATTAGGAAAAATCATTTCACAGGGAGAGTGCTCAGGCATTGGATCAGGCTGCCCAGGAGAGTGGTGGAATCACTGTCCCTGGAAGTGCTCAAAAATGTGTTGGTGAGCCCCTCAGTGATGTGGATTAGTGATGGACTTGGCAGTCCTGGGATAACAATTGGACTTGATCTCAAAGATCCTTTCCAACCTAGCTGATTCTGTGATTCTAAGCATGTTAGTTTTTTGGGTTGCTGTGTATTAACAGCTTGGGATGCAACTTATTCTCTGGCAGTTAGCGAACATTCTTGAGGCCACCTCTGAAAAATAGGCTTGAGCAAATACTAGTTTTGTTTGTTCAGAAATAAATATACTTGGGAAATCTAGCATCTTATCTTTCCCTGTATCTTTTCTGTTCCACATCAATTTCACATGCCTGCCTTAGCTTGCAGGCAATTTTAAGAGAAAACTGTGGGGCTCTATAATAAAGTGGGTATTTTCACTGAGAGTCAGTTGGCTTCTTTGAGGCAGTTTTTTTTGTTTTGAGAAGCAATAACATAAACAGCATCTCTAATGTGTGACAAACTATGAGGTTATTTTCATAATTGAATGGCTTAAAAATCCGTACATCATGTAGAACCTGATTTAAAAGCGTCTGTGATAGTACTGATTTCAATAGGTTATATGTTTTCTCCAGTGACTTCTGAAAATGCTTTTGTTGCTCAGCTGCACCCATAGCACAACATGTATGAAGTACCTTGTCATAAATTAGCGGAAATCATTACTTTCTGCTGCCTAGGTATTGTCATTAGAATCAAAAGCCAAAATATTGTACAGTTTTTAATAGGAATTAAGCATAATAACATGGATATGCAAATCAAATGTCTTGGTATAACAACTTTACTTCTCCCTTATTTGAGGGACTGGCTTGCACAGCTATTTTCTGCAATTTAGTCTGGACTTTAAGTGTACAGATATTTTGTGGTGCAGAAGAATGGTACTGGGCAAATGTTGAAGAGCAGTCAAAATCACACAAAATGAAACCAAGCTAAATCAGCCGTACCGTCACAGCTGTTTTGGCACTGCATATGTCATTCTTAAAACACATTAAGTTTGGTTATGCATAAAGACTTTAGGATTTTTGCAGTTAATTTTGCTTGGTGTTAACAGCAGCTCAGCAGTTGTTTAATGTGAAACTTAAATGTTTTGAAAGTGGTTAAAATGTTTTGGAATTAAGTTATGACATGTAAACACAGAGATACTAATGAGATTAATCCTGCGACACTGGTATAACTATGATGTTGCCCTGAGTAGCTGATAGCCCTGTCACTTTGAAATACAGTAGTTAGCTGTGTTTTTTATTGAAACTCACATTCTGTTTGTGATGTATCTTTTCATCCCTCTATTAAAAAATAATTAGTAAAGGTTCAAAGGACACTACGATTTAAAAAAAAACCAGTTACAGTAAGTGCAGTGAGACCAGTACAATCTTCTCATATAGTCAGTTCCCTATTATTGGGACTTTTGGGAGTCCGAGATAACAAAGAAGCATGGGGCAGCTATGTCTGAATGATGGTGACTCTTGTTTCATAGTTCTGATGTCTCAGGCCCTCAAGTCTAGCCCTGTGCGCTTTAGTTGTGCATCAGAGCCAGCGTTCTCTCATGGGGCAGAGCTCTGTCCCAGCAGGGGTAGCACCATGTCAGAATTAACAAGGCTCAGTGGATCTTAGAGCCACATGGGTATCCCTGTGTTCTCTCCAGGTTTCAGGAGATGAGTGCAGCTGGCTCTGCATGGTGTTTTGTTCCATCAGGACTTACTAACTCAGAAGAGCAGTGTATGAAAGCAGCTGAACTTTTAGGCCAAAGTTGACCCTGGAATATTATAGCTGTGTTTGTGTAGCACTTGCTTTAGTTAATAGCTCAGGACTTGAGCTAGTTCTACTTGGAGTAAGCTTAGGTTGTTTGCCATCCTTGGCATAATTAATCTGCAGCTTAAAAAAATTGCCCAAGGCCAATAAAATGTGCACCTAGGTTACTGTGTTAACTTGATCAGGAGCATGCTTTTGAAGGGCATCTTGCAGTCATCCTCACTTGGAAAACCTTTTTTCACATTGGCTTGCACTATTTCAGTGAATGGACTGGATTCCTTTTGGATGAAGAATGAACTCTTACCTGCAAATGGGCATTTTTTTCTGTGGGGTGATCCTCCCCAAAATGTGTATTGTGGACATTAGGGTCTCGGCTTGATCTCTTCTGTTTAACAGGCCCACTCCTATTTTATTGCCCTGCTTGCTGGCATGGACATAGCATAAATTGACTACATTTGGAGTCAAATCCATCATTCTGGGTCTGGAGATGTCAGTATTTCAAGTAGTATCAGCCTAGATACTCACTGGTTTTCTTACCCCGTTATCTTTGTGACCACTGTAATATTCACGCAAATTAATCTTTATGTCAAAGAGCTACTAGCTAAAAGGCAGCTGCCAAGAATGCTGTTTGCATCCAATTTCACTTGAGGTAATGCTTTCATAAGTCAGTTAGGTCTTAAAAATACCTCTGGACTGTTTTGTTCCTTAGTTGCATATTTGAATATATTGGGGAAATCTTCAGATCACCCTATGCAATACTGAGATCACAGTAAATGTAGCAGATGCTGATCATTGAACTGTGCTGGCAGAATAGTAGGAGGGTCTGCAGAGAAGTTCAAGATACTGTTAATGAGATTTCTGTAAGTGTATTCTACCTAGACCTGGCTTAGCATGTCTTAATTTTCTATACCTAACACTTGGCTTGTAGTTACTTATAAGGACCCCCCTCTGACTGTTGGAAGAGTAAGTCAGTTTCTGGCGTGTTCTGTAGCTGCTGAGAGAAAAATTGTGCTATTCGGTTCCCTTTGCTGTAACATCTTTGCTGCTGCGAAGAATTGGTTGCAGCTTCCTTTCTTGTCCAGATCTCTCACTTCTCCAGTGAGCAGTTTCAATCTTGGTGTCTGTTGATCCTCGCCATTTTTGTAACGGAAACAGAATTAAAATGTTCTCTCTGCCAGTTTCACATTGGTAGTTATGTGTAGTAGCAAGAAAGAGACCAGGGCTTTCTTTAATTCTAGTGTTGATCTTCAGTTTCGCAGGCAGCAGAGGTGCAAGGATAGGTCTGTGCAAGAATTAAGTCAGTAACAGGGCAGCTTTGTAGCTGCTGTGAAAGTAACTGTACAAATATGGGAAAAAAATAAGAACAGAATGCTTCAAGTAAAATGGATTCTTGAAGCCCTGGAGATAACTGTTTCGCATCATCTGACTAGGAGATTGAAAGACTAAATTTTATTCTTACTAACTGCCTTGTTGTTTTTGTGCAGTAACAATTACTTCATTGACTGCTAAGAATTTTGTTGTTGATTTTTTTTTTTTAATTTAAAACCCAAATTTGCCTGTTTGCATATGTAACGTCCATCAAGAGCAGTATGTTTGAGCATCTTCTAATTCAATTAACTTGTTTCATCTCATAGTCTTCAGGCTTTTTTTTTTTTTTATTAGCTTCTCTAAAATGGTGTCTCAGATAAATTGCTCATCAGAGCCAAAGAAGGGACTGCTCCTACAGGCAGCCTGGAAAATTACTTCCCCAATTGTTCTCTTTTGTTTAACTGACAACTCCTTAATGTCCTCAGATGGTGTTACACTATTGTAGCCTGTTCAGAACCATCTAGGATCTGGTAACTTATTGCTCTGTCATCCTGTCCTAAACCAGCTTTGACTTTTGTCCAGTTATCAGCAATATAGATAAGAACCCAGAGCCTTAAGAATCTTAATTTTCTGTCTTCCCTTGGCTGTGTTTTTCAGGATGAAGTTTCAGATAGTAATACCAAAGTGGGCGAGAGAGTTGTGTTCCCTGCCATACCATCCAGGTTTTGTATTCTAGAGCAGTGTTGGCTGATGTGCAGAAGAGTCAGAGTAGACAATAAACATTGTTCTTACAAATAAAGTGTTTTGGCCATACACCTTTGCTGCTTTTCTTTCCCCATTCACTTTTAAAAATTCAAGAATGACAGAAGGGGATTGTGTTCTTAGGCATGTGGTTTCTAAGGGGAAAAAAAAAGTTTTATATTTATTCTATAAAATAATCTTTATTGAACTGTTGGAGGAATGCTTGTATTTGCCCTCTTTCTTCTACCGACTTAGATCTTGTGTTATAGGAACATTTATCTTTTCTCTTGGTGAGATGTTGATGAATGCCCTTTGGGCCCAATTAATGAATGCCATCATCACAAACCTTTTGTAGTTGATGTAGTTGTTCATGTGTCTTTGACTGAATTCTGCTGTAGGGTCATATATGCGTTCTAATACCAGAACAAGTAAGTTTCGATGTTCAAAGGTATTAACAAATACATTTGGGTTTCCCTGTCATCCTGTCCAGTCCATTATGTATGTATACGTATCTGTCCCTCATAGCTGTTCTCAGGCTCTGTGCGAGTACAGTTTTGCTGCATAATTCTCTTATAATTTTTTAGCTCATTCAAATATATCTACTATTATGGTAGAGTACTGATATTAGCTCTTCTAGTGTCTGAGGCTGTCACTAGCTCCTTGCTGTTGTACATGTATGGAAGACACATCTGTCTGTAGCAAAGCTTATTTCCTCTTTCTTGTGTGTTCAGTGGCAGGAAGCTGGAGAAAGCATGTTGTAATCGACAGGTCTTTTGTGTGAATCAGAAATAAGCTTATCATAACTCTTTTTCTCAGGGCTGCCTGCTTGGGTTTTGACTTGTGGTTGCCTGTGTGGAAAGCTGTTGCAGTGAAGATACCATACTGTAGGTTGGAAAGCAGTCTGTAGAGTCTATTCAGAAACACAAGTTTCTAATGCTAAGAAACAGCATTACTAAGAGACAGCTAACAGGGCTCTTGTCACTTGTCATATGGTGTCCTTGTGATTCATATCTGTTTGATGTTCCTCTAGCGCTTTCTTGATGCAGTGTGAACATACCTACATGTTCAGCAATAATATTGGAGACCAATTTTGGTATTTTTAAAACTGAGGACTAACCCTTTTTGAAGACTTGACCATGTGAGGTTGCTGAGATAATACTGGAAGCAAGAAAACGTGCTTTGTTAGTTAAGAGTGATCTTGATGTTTTTATTCTTGGGTGGTATGTTACAGTGTCAGTAATACACACAGAATAATCACCGTCTGAAGAGCAAATTATATTAGAGCCATCTTTACTCTCCATGGTAGCATATTGACTCTGCTCACAGGCTGTTGTCCACGTTGAGCTCTAGAAGATGTGTGAACTGGGCAGTTAAAAATAGATCAGAGAACACTCTTCAAGCTTTTAACTGTCTCTGTGCTAGAATTTTGAGATACTCCAATCTTGTCTTAAATACAGTTCCTGTTAATGGTATTGGGTTGTCCCAGTTCTTTCTCGCATCTTGTTCCACAGTTGTAGTGTGTATGATCATTTCTTGTGCAAGAGAACTACTTGCTTTATTGAAAATGTATTACAAGATTACTTCTGTTTTCACATACTTCAAAGAGAGTTTTAAAGAAACTGTACAAGCTGTTAAGTGCTATGTAATTCATGCTCCTTGTAAACCATTGGTACGAGAAGTCAAATACAGTTTTGTTTTCTACTTCGTTCTGAAACACTTTCCTAGAAGTGCTGTTTCTAACTTTTGAGGGAAGGCTTATATTACTTTTATAACTTTATCAATAGCTGGGGGAAAAGAGTTAAAAATAGTTTTTGTTTGTAGTTGAATGTCCATGTAAAGATTTTAAATTATTATGGACACTTACCATTTGCATTGCTTTTGTAATTCATGTTTGGGAGCTGACTAGTACAAGTTTCCTTTTCTATTTTTTTGACAGATTGTGACTGGAAGAATGTCTTTCCCACCTCACTTGAATCGCCCTCCTATGGGAATCCCAACGCTTCCCCCTGGAATCCCACCTCCACAGTTTCCTGGTTTTCCTCCACCTGTACCTCCTGGTAAGTTATGTGAGTATATGGAAGCGTCACCTAGTTTGGAAATCATATCTGCAATCAGTTCATTTGTATTCATCAGTAATCTCAACAGGGCAGACTAATATTAATGTCTTGTCTCTCTCAGGGACCCCTATGATTCCTGTACCAATGGGCATTATGGCTCCTGCTCCGACTGTAAGTATTATAGTGGGGATGAGAATATAGCAAAATAAAATGGAGAGTAAAACTTAGTAAATATCACCAGTATTCTTGTTTTGCTCTGTTCCATCAGAACTCATACTATGAGAGGAAACCTTTCACTTTAAATGCAATTATTATGCAAATATTGTGCTAATTTCTGACATAGACAAAGTTTGACGTGATGTCTGGAGCTGTAGCTGCAGAAAGGTGAAGCAATTACTGTTCTTGCAAGAAATCATAATTTTCTCCAATACAGTTATTTAGACTTTGCCTTCAGGTCGTGCATGATCTTCCTGTGCAGTACAGTTAAATCAGTTAGGTTCCAGGTCTCTTGCTTTTGAGTTTTTTGGCTGATCGGAGTGCTCTGGACACATAATTTCATCCAGATTTATAAGGCTGTCATGAGTCACTGCTGAGTTGGCCAGAAATGTGTGCATTGACAAGCTTACAAACAGGCACTCTTTCCCCATGTTGTAGGGAAGGAATAGTTGCATGTACTATGCATATGTGGAAGAGAATATGAGAGGAAGGTCTTTTTCTTTGTTTTACTAATTTCTAGTTGGAAGGAAGGTTTATGTTTTATGGAGCCTTAAAAAAACCCGCACTTTTTAAAATGTAAAGGCTACTTGTTGGCCTCAAGTTGCATTGCCATTTCTATGATTTTGCACAATTAAAATCTCTCCAAAGTACCAATTTTTTTCTATAGCTTTTATTATCTGTTACAGGAGGATATGTTCATGGTAACTGATGTATTTAAGACAAAGATGCTGGGACAAATTTATTGCTCTGTTTTATGACTAAAATAATTCTTACTAAGTGACACTTCTAAAAGGGTGTTTTGAGAAGAGGGATTTGATGCATGTGTACCATTAAATATTAGGTGGAAAGAGAGGTGCAGCAAAATGGAACAGATGGTTGTGCCTATCTCTGTACAGTGTAGTTTACAGATGTTTGCTCCTTCACCAAAAGAAGTTTTGGGTTGTATATTGATTAAATAAAACATTAATGTTCACCTGGGAAAGCTTTAAGAGCTGTCATGTGTCACTTAAAGCCTTTTGAGTCAGTTACTTTTCTATTTGCAGTTTGCTTTTTACATTGTTAGGTAAGGTACTTCAACTTCCAGTGACTCAAATACTGTAAATTAGTTGTAGAAGAAACAATATCTAATGTTACTGTATGCTCACCTTGACACCTTCCAGTAGCTATGTTCAGGTGCACCTTTTTTTCTCTCTGTCTTTGCCTGAAAATTGTAGTCTTCGTTGTGTTGTATAAGGTGTTAAAGCCTGAATCACTTGCTGGTGTCTCGCTCCGTAAGCCTACTAAGGTTCATATGAAAGTTTAATTTTGAAATACATGTGTGTCCCCAACTCTTTTATCTTGCAGATTTAAATAGAAATAAATAACACACCCTACCCAACGCTTTTTTACACTCCTCTCCTCCTCTTTCTAGGTATTAGTTCCTACAACGGTGTCTATGGTTGGTAAACATTTGGGAGCCAGAAAAGATCATCCTGGTTTAAAGAACAAAGAAAATGATGAGAACAGTGGTCCCACTACCACGGTTTTTGTAGGCAACATTTCTGAGAAGGCCTCAGACATGCTCATACGGCAGCTTCTAGCAGTAAGTACAATGGGCTGCTTGTTAAATTTCATCCTTCCCTGGCTAATGAGTAATGGCCCACAAGCAGTGAATTGAAACTAAAAGCAGAGTTAGTCTCACCCACTAGAATAGCAGTCCATTATGCTTCTGTTTAAAGTCAGTGAGAGAAGAGCACAGCATTTTTAAGCTGTGTATGTCAGTGGACATAGCCATTTTTAATATTGTTTGCCCTTTTTACATGTCATCTTTTGCAAAAGTGGTTAAGTTTTTGTAATGTTTTGAACATAATATTTAATTAATAATATTTATCTTTTAATTCAGAAATGTGGCTTGGTTTTGAGTTGGAAGAGAGTACAAGGGGCGTCTGGAAAACTTCAAGGTAATTATTCATGCTTCTCAAAATTTCTGATCAGACTTGTTTGGTGGCTTTTCAAATGTCTGACACATTGCTATTTTTACTACTACTTTTACATTTTAAGGTGTTGTGCAGGATATTTAACTGCTAAATACTTCCTAGTATTTTCTATCCTTGGCATCAAAACAATTAAAAAAAAAAGAATTGACAAAGGGTTTATAAATGGGAAAATGTCTTGGGAGCCTAATTTTGCTCACCTTTTTGTTCTGAGACTGAATCAGGAGACCATCCCTGAGAAAGGTTTACCATTTTCGCCTTAGCATCCGAAGGAGCATATTTACAGCACTGTTAATAGGATCTTGTATTACTGTGTATTATTTAGTTACTGTGTATTGACTTCTCAGTTAAGGAGGTTTTCCTGAGGTAAAACTTACAGTCCCTCCCTGTTGTCAAATTTAATGGATTTATTTTTTCATGTGACCTTTCTTCAGTCAATACAGGAAACAGTTTCAGTTACTAATTTTTGCTGTTAGTTTTGCTGTGTTTTCATATATTCTCTGAGTTAGTAGTTTTCCTTTTTTAAGATTTAATTCAGTTTCTTCAGCTTTCTATATATCGTACTTTACTTATTTTGCTCTTATAAGGTGTTTTCCTTATTTGCAACTTTCTGTAACTGTTGTGAAAAAGGTAGTCTGAAATATCACTTGCTGTAGGTCAGCAAAGAGCTGGTGACGGATGTCCTTTGTCTTCAGATAATTACAAATCCACCTGAGACATGCCTTCATATAGGCTGCATTCCTTAGTTAAGACAGACATGTCAAAAGCTCAACAAAGGCAGTCGTAAAATAGTTTGGGTTGGAAGGGGCCTTTAAAGGACATCTAATCTGACACCTGTTGCAATGAGCAGGGGCTTTTCTACTAGATCGGGTTGCTTAGAGCCAACCTGGCCAACCTGTCTTTGGATGTTTCCAGGGGTGGGGTATCTACAATACAGGTATTGCTTTTTACCTTATGGGCTGTTAGTTGTATCAAAGTCTAATGTAGTGAATGATCTTTCTGTCTTTTTATGATGTGTACTCTGGTTTTAAAAAAAAGAAATGCCTGTATTCCAAGTTTACTGATTCAGGTAACTTTTTTTTTTACACAAAGTCAATTACTTGAAGAGCTTTAACACTTTTTTTTTTTTTTTTCAATCATCCATTTTCAGCCTTTGGATTTTGTGAGTACAAAGAGCCAGAGTCCACACTACGAGCCCTGAGACTACTCCATGACCTCCAGATTGGAGAGAAGAAGCTGCTGGTCAAAGTTGATGCAAAGACAAAGGCTCAGCTAGATGAATGGAAAGCAAAGAAAAAAGCTTCAAATGGGGTATGTGTCTAATGTGTGACTTGTGTTATTTTGGCAGGCGGGCAATATAACATACTTGCCATATCAGATTGCGAGTGTGCCGCTTAGTTTGTATTCTTGTCTCTGCCCTTAATTCATATTAGCATTTTGCCAGAGTCACATTAATGAGTCTGAAGATATGTTGAAAGGCAGTTAAAATGTAAGCTCTTAATTCACCAGCACTGGAACTTACCTGTAAGCAAGATACCTTAAACTGAATCTCTAGAATTAGTTATGTAATTCATTCTAAAGGGTAGTAATACATGCTATACCTTATGAATCTGTTTCTTCATTTTTGTTTAGAAACTCTTTAAAGTATAAGAAACTCTAGAAGTAATTGTTACCTTGTCAGTCTGTAAAATAGCCGTCTAAGGACACTTGGAGTTTCTTTCCCCTCCACTGATGGTCTTCTAGAGAATATTAATGAAAAGAAGTAGATCATTCAGTGGGTGGTGCAGTTATCAGGTAGTGAGCAGCTTTGCAGACATTTAGTAGACTGGGAAATTGATTTTGTACCATTCCTTTCTGTAGCTGAGGATGTCTTCTGGAATAATTATAGATACTTGATACGTTGAGTTCTGGTGAGATACAGAGATACTTAACTGACAAATTTGCATTAAAATGGGTGTTACCTATTTGCTGAAATAATGTGTTTCACACCACAATCAAGATGTTTGGCTTGGTCTCTAACTGTTTTAAAGTTCTGCATCTGTCTTACAGTATTTAAAACAATTATTTTTTTGTAAGATGAAAGTGAGAAGAGGCTCTTGTTCAGAAAAGTAAAAATACTAATCACATGATAGCAGGTAAATTTGGAATTGTTCTTAAAGGCATGTAAAATACAGTGGGAACACATGTACTTTAATTTTATGTAACTACAACTAGAGTCATTATGATGACTCAAAGTACTTGACACTTTTTTTTGCTGTGTACTCATTGTATGGGATTAAATGCAATGGCTCAATAAAACTTCATGGATTTTGAAAGGCCTAATATTCTAGCTGTTAACCTAGGTAAGGGTTTGATTTGACTGCCCCTTCCCTTCCATACTTCCTTCTTTCTCATTGGCGTTACTTGTAATACTGTGCCTCACAGCTGATTTTAAGAATTACCTTAAAGTGTCAGTGAAGTTCTTGTACATCTCTCATGATTTTTTTTCTGTAAACTCCTTTGGGTTACAGGAGTCTTGGGGGATTGATTGTAATAAAGCACAGGATCCTGTTTGTGACTTTGTTGAAGACAACAGTATGTGCTGCTTCTGTTAAACTGTAGGGCGAGACTGACTTCTGTTTTTTGTTTGTGGTTGTGCAAAGAAAGGCTGTGAATTGCCAATGAACTATAAGCATACTGCTTGTGATTCCTTTCATAACCATTATTGGTGTGCTGGGGCCATTCAGATCTAAAACTTGCAACTTTTTTCTCTCAATATTTTTGTTATTAAGAAATCAAACGTGTACACCACAACACAATATTTTAGAGACACACCAAGCAAACCTGTATCTAATTAGCTCCTCTCCCTGATCCATTCTTCTCCCTGGACCTCTTCAGTACCACCCCCTGTCACTGCCTTCTAGCTCTTTTCAGCTTGCTCCTCCTTGGCCTGGCAGCCTCTTCAGCTCCAACTGAATCCTCCCTTCCCCCTCATTCTTAGCTGCTGCTCCATCAGACCCTTCCCTCTCCCCCACTCTACCCGCCACCTATCGCTTGATGAGATACCCAGCTGGATTCTCAGGTGAGGTTCCATTTTTCTAAAAGGTTCAAGGGATCAGGAGGTGGGCTCCCTTGCTCAGTACGCAGATTGTTGCACTATCCTTCCATGTAACATTTAGTGAAATGTACTTTGGGTGTGTTTCCTGCAAAGTGGAAAGGGACAAAACGATTAGGAACTACAAAGTAATTGATCAACAATAATAGGAAAATGTTTGCAGTGCAAGGAATGTTTTCTCTATCAGTGTTTCTTTAATGCAGTTCTACCGTGCTAAGTTGCAGTTTGAAAGTTATTGGTAAACATTTGTATTGCACGGCACTTAAGTAGAAGACTTTTTTGCTGTTGAAATGACTTGAAGTTCTGGAGGATACAAGGCAGAAACTCTTGTCCGAGAGCTGGACTATAGTGATTGCCCTCCTGTGAGCGAGCGTACACTTTCTCTTTTTCTGTCTACCCCTCTAATCACTATTATCTGTTCTATTCTGGTATGCAGTCCTACACTTGCTCTCTGCAGCCATGTGTGGTCTCTATGGTATTGCCAGCGTGAAAAGATGTGGCTAAAATCAGGCAGTTGATAACTGCTTGTAGGTGGTTTGGGTTTTGTGGATTTGTATTTGGTTTTTTGGTTTTGTGTGTTGTGGTTTGGTTTTGTTTTTTAAATGCTGTAGGGGCATGAATATGATGATCACAAGTGAACTTCTGAAATAAAACTAATAATTTTCTCAATTTGTTGATTCCTGTCACTTTGCCGTTTTTCTTAGAACGCCAGACCAGAGACGACGACTGATGATGACGACGCACTGGATGAGGAAACAAAGAGAAGAGATCAGATAATTAAAGGGGCCATTGAAGTCTTAATACGAGAATATTCCAGCGAGCTCAATGCCCCCTCCCAGGAATCTGACTCTCACCCCAGGAAGAAGAAAAAGGAAAAGAAGGAGGACGTATGTGTTTTGATTTTGGACAAACCAGATTTTTTTTTTCTCCAACTCACCCTTATATAATGGCCAAACCTTTTGCAAATACTTTAAACCTAAACTTCTGGTGAGAAAACAAATCAACAAGCATTGATGTCAGCAGCAGTTTCATTTTTACTTTTATTTTTTTTAAGCTGAAAGCTAGTCAGTTATAGATGCCATCCCGTCAGGATGGCTTAGGCATCTAACCACCTAGACTTCTTGGAACAAGAGGCTTGTATCTGGGCAGGATTGAACCAAACTTTCATCTCTCTGAAGGTGGAAATACAGAGTTTAACGCAGTTTAGCAATGTAGGGTTTTTCAGATGAGAACTTAAGTAACAACTGTAAAGAGTTCCTGCACAGCATCCATTTCCATTGAAAGATGCCAGGGCGCTTTTATAATGGCAGGAATTTGCTCTGGTAGTTTTTGACAAAATTCTCTCTGCTTATAGTGTCCATTCTTGTAGTGTGCCTTGATCCAGCTGGTTTCAGCTGTCTTCCCCAGATGTGGGAGTGCTTCATTAGTTGATACATGTATACATCACAAACCTTGGAGGAATCCTTCAGGGATGGAAGGCATATTGTAATCTTCCTGCCTTACAAAAATCACTTTTACATGCACGTCTTAATGTGGCTAGATTTGATCAGTTGGTTTTCACATACTGTATAATGCAAAAAACCTCTGGTAAGCAGGAATGAATGTTCTGATTTAGACCTGCTTCTGTGGATAACCTTTTTATGAATTAAAGTATACTGGAGAAGGGTGAATAAGAATGAGCAAACTCAAACTTAGCCTTTCCAGCCAAGTTTCTAACCATGGGAAAATGGGCTTTCATACCTACCAGTCTGCACATAATATGAAACACATTGGAGAACTGTTTGACCAAGATTTTTACCCACTTAAGTCTTCTGCAAAGTACCTGTTCCAAGGGAATAATGCAGTTTCAAATGCTTATGGAGTTTAAGTGTGGTGCAAGAAGCAACATCTCCCTCAGGGAGCAAGTATATCTTCCCTACAGCATTGTTAGCCATGGCTGACCTGGGGTATAAGAGTGCTGAGCTGAGAACATTAACCTTTCCTTTTCCTCCCTTTGGGAGGAGATGCTTTCTTGGATGAGAATTTACAAATGAGTCACTGTCTAATGCTGTCAGCTGTATTGTACTGGTTAAAAGCCTTGTTACAATGTGTATTGTCCTGTGGGTACAGATGTACAGACATATATGTGTGTGTATATATATATATATATGGCCATGAGTAATGCCAGGTAGTTAAACATTGTAAGAGACCATTGCAGTCTTGGAAGAGCTGGGTTCTGAGTATGTCCCTGGGACTAAGGGATGTACTGTTAGCTCTGTTTGTTGTAGAATTTAACCTATTTGAGTTAGTCAAGTGGATGTATAAGTCTACTTGGTCTTTTTAAGTATATAGCACTTCCAGGTTGAAATTCCACCCCATCATCATCCCATGATGGGAAGGAGGAAAAGAAACTTGGAAATTGCCTTCTTTGGCCTGTGTGGATACAAGTGGGATTGAAAAGGATGGTCCTAGTTCACTGCTCTCTTGTCCTTAAAGGAGAGAGGAGAGGACTGTGGAGGGTGGGGTAAAGATGGGTACAGATACGTTGTGGGGACGGGTTTGGGAAACTCACCAGCTTTGGGGCTGCTGTCCCTTGTAGAGCTTGGTGTGAAGACTCCCACTGGTGTTAGCAGAGTCTGTTAGTTCTGGATGAAGGCATGACTGATGTGGGGAAAGTTGAAAATGTGTGTGGGGAGCTGAGAATGAGTGGAATCTGGTTTTCAATTGCAAGCACGGGGGAACCTCGCTAATTCGCACTAACTTACTTAGTAGGTGCAATCTACCAAATTTTGCGAATTAGCGAGTAAATAAAATCAAGACATACCCACTGCAAATACACTGATCATTTATATTGGCAAGTGCAGCTTAGTCTTGTTTATGATGCTACCATAGCGTACTAACGTCCTGTAGTACACTTGTAATTCAGTGAAGTCTTACTAATACGAGACTTCAGTATGTTATTTAAGTAGTTCAGAGAGGGAGAATTAGCGAGGTTCTTCTGTAATTTTGTTGAATCAAAGAAATGAGATCACAGCAATACAATATTGCTTTGTAGTGCAAACATACAAAACATTGTTTTTCAGAGTAGTGTGCAATCTATTTTTAAAAAAAAAAATCTCCGTGGATTTTTCCGCAGATTTTCCGCAGATTTCCAGTGGCCCCACTGATACCTTATCCACTCATCACCAAGGTTCGTTTACATTGTAGGCTTTGAAAATGACTATGTTTACTGCTAGTTGCCAGATTTGTGACTCTTGTCCATCTGATTTTTTGTTTTTGTTTTTGTTTTTTTTTTTCACTCATTAACATCAGCCTGTCAGGTTTGGTACTGCAGAAGGACTTTGTTTATCTCTTGCAAGACTGGTTGAAAACTTCTAACCTTCAGCTTTTCTCTTGTTCTCCTGTGTCTGTACAGATGGCTCTTAATGCTTGTCCTCCTGTCCCCCTTGTTTTTTAGGAGGATATAAATGCTATAGAAATGGAGGAAGACAAAAGAGACCTGATATCAAGAGAGATCAGTAAATTCAGAGACACACACAAGGTAGTATTCTTGTTTTTGCACTTAATACAAATTAGGCTTTTTCAAAATCCAAAAAAACACTATTAAAAATTTTAGCAGTACATTGCAATATCACTTAAAATGATGTTTATATTAGGTTTAATCTACATGTAGTTCTTTACAAGTCAGAAAAAAAGACAACTACCACGTTAAAGTGGCCCTTGACATCTTTATGCTAAGACTTTGAGTGCTACTGAGTATTTTGCAGTCTTCTCACTTTTAACATGAATAAAGGCAACTTAAGTTTCTACACATACATTAATTCAAGATATTTATGACTAAAGGCTAAACGGGGCTGCAGTATAAGACATACACTTGAGTGTGTTTCTGTAGGTAGATTTGTAACATAATCCAAGATTTTATGAAGAGTTGAAACGTGAATTAAATTTAAGTCTTTTATTTTAATAGTTCTAAGTTAAGAGTGGGGGAAGATTAAAATTAGGTCAGTGGTTACCAGACTTACCAAACTTTAGATGCATGGAAGAACTGTAAATTCCCATAAAGCTAATCTATTCATTGACCCCCACCATTATGATAGAGATCATATGGTGACTAATGCAAGATGAAACTCACAGCTTGGAAAGTAACATGGAATAGGATGTAAGTATGAGCTTCTGTTTTTTATTATACTTATGGATGCCCCCTCAGAAAAATATGCAAAGGGGTAACTGGCTTGGAAACGTTGGTGCACATCAAGTCCCACCTCAGGGTTCCCACTTACAGAAGTTTCCACTAATGCTAGTGCATCTGTGAATGTTTCTGCTCTGGAAAATGATACTTGTGGATAGTAAAGCACAACTATGCATGTAATGTTCTTATTTCAATGTTTAGCTTAAAGTTGGTATTACTTTTTTCCACAACAAGACTGGAATGATCCTTGGCCTAGGGAGTTACCAGCAAGCTCCTCTTTTGAGCACACGCTTTTATTTCAAAATGCCCCCAAATAAATGTTGAAAGTACAGCAAGGTGAATGAAGTATGCCGTGTTACTGAACTTTACCACATGCAGTCACTGGGGATGGTACCATGGTTTCACACAGTTGTATCAATGTAAACACAAGTGACTACACACTGTTGTATGTACACGTATTCAGTTTTTTTCTTGACTGAAGTTGTTGGAGATAAAAAACCCTGGGGAAAAATTCTAGAAGAAATGATATGAAGGAGCTCAGCAATTGAATGTGAAACTGGTCAGTGGTGAAACTTCAGTAGAATTGTGTTTGATTCCAAGCCCCAAGTTGTCACTGGTACTAAGATGCAAGCAAGTAATGTTTTGGAAAAAATCAAACAAACAACAGCCAATAAACACAAAAAATGTGCTTCATTGTTTCAGAAGCTGTTGGGCATTTTACTGCCTTTGATCTTTATTATCGGGGGGGCTATTTGGGATTTCTTAACATTAAAAATCAACTGAAAGTAGTAATTGTGTGTATTGGATATGTTTAAAAGGGGCTGTTGAATCTTTAGCAGCTGGCTAATGAGCACAGTGAACCTTTGCATGTTTTTGGTATGAGTTTATAAAACAATAACCACAGACTGTCAGGGTATCAAGGATTGCAGGGGGCGTCCATTTACAGCACGGACGAGTCTGAAGAGAGCTTAAGGTAAGATTTATAATTCTTCTACCTGTTCATTTCTGTTCATTACTTCAATTTATCTGGTGCTGTTCCCATCCCATTACCCTTTCAGATCTTATTTAGGCTGATAGGAGTTGATGTGGTCAGATTTTGATTATAAAAGAGATCAATTTATTTTTTTTTCAATTGGATTTTAAGAAAGCGGACCTACAAAATGGATTTTAATACACCAAGACTTGTCTCTGTGTGTGTATATATACCATGGTGTGAATATGTTAAAAAGAAAAAAAGAAAAAGAAGCACACTCTCTTGATATTTCACCACAAAGTTTCTGAGAGTGGCAAAAAAGCACGAGTTCAACCAAAGAAATTTCTATTGGAACATCTAAGATAACCTGTAAGTATCAACCACTTCAGTATGTAAACTTTTCTTTAAAAGTATATGAAATTTGAGGTAAGTTGGTTTTTTGAAAGTTGACAACCTAGTTTAACATCTGACCGTACAGAGTTTTAACACTGTAAATCTCCTGTAAAATACAGTCCTTTAGAGATTAGTTCTCAGCCCAGTGTATACTGTAGAATCTAAGTTTTGGGGTTTCTCATATCAGTTTTCTACCAATTCCCACCATTTTTAGTCCCTTTTTTCTTTTGTGATTTCAATGTATCCAACATTGGTTTGCCTGTATATTGCTATCAGTGCGATGTAGTTTCGCTGGATACATTAATCACTAGTTAATTAGCTCTATTTCTGTAATCCTTTGTCGGTTCTCTGGTCCCTGTGCCTGTGGCAGAAGATTACTTACCAGGTAAGATTGCTTTTTAAAGTTGTCTTAAATGCTTTGTTTAAAAGAAAAGAAAAAAAAAAAAACCAAACCAAACAAACCAGAGAAAATACTGTTTCCTTGTTCCAGTTTTTAATTTGATTTCAGTGATGGTAAACGTGGAGCCAAAGGGGATATACATGTTTATTCTGCTTAATATTTGTTCAAAAAAAAGTGGTATTCTGGCATCCATCAGGTTGAAATTTGGTATATTTGGTTGTTATTTGGTATATTTGTGAACCGTGTACTTGCTCTTCCTCCCAGAAACATAGCTTATAGGCAAGGTTAATCCAGTGTTGGCGGTCCATGTCCTAGCACAGCATCTGTAAGTTAACACATAACAATTGCTTCCAAGGATGGATTTATCTATCATTCTGTTGATGTATTTTCTATTGTCTTATAGGAATTCTGGTCATAGGAACTGTTTCTAATTGAAAAAAGTGGCAATTTTGTACAATTTTTAGTAAAACTGTAGCAGGTAACCCTTTAGTTTCTGTGTTTCAAAAGAGCTATTTCCAACCTTTTTTGTAATTCTCTCCATCTTGCAGTGGTGGAAGTTAAGGATTCCATTCAGCAGAGTCCAGTTCTTACCAATGAACTGTTAGAACTTTTTTAGGGAGGGGAAAAGGGGAAAGGTTGCAGCCCTCTTCACTGTTTAACCACATGCACCGTGTGTAAGTGGATAAATTTCTTTACCCAAGTTTCCGTATAGGATGGTTTTGGTCTGCCAGGTCTTCTTGGGAAACAACTCGCTGTCCCAGTAAGCATTCCATTGAAATATATTTTCCTAGTTGAACAGAATTAATTTTATCAGTTAGAAGTTCACTTTGCTTGCACCCTAGTGGCTTATGGGGCCAATGGAATTTGTGGCCCACCTGAATCATGACTTGCAGTGCACTGTGAATGTGCAGTTCAGTCAGCTTATAATATGAGGCCAGCCCTACTCTAAGGTTGGAGATTGCTGGTCTGTGTAGACCTATGCTTTTGCACGAAACTTAGTCTTGTGATTGCTGCATTTTGATTTCATACTTATGAGTTCCAAAAAATACCCACCAAACCCTATTTAATATTTTAAAAACTGTGGCGGTTTTGGTATTTCCATTACCTGCCTTGTGTGTTGCGCCGGGAATATCCAGTTCCTATAACTACAAAATTAACTATGAAAGTTCTCTTGTTGGTTTTTAGAAACTGGAGGAGGAAAAAGGCAAAAAGGAGAAAGAAAGACAGGAAATTGAAAAAGAACGCAGAGAAAGAGAAAGGGAACGGGAGCGTGAACGAGAAAGGAGGGAGCGTGAAAGAGAGAGGGAGCGTGAACGAGAGAAGGAGAAGGAACGGGAGCGTGAACGAGAGCGAGATAGGGATCGTGACCGAACTAAGGACCGAGACCGAGACCGTGACCGAGATCGTGACAGAGATCGTGAAAGGAGTTCCGATCGCAACAAGGACCGTAGCAGATCAAGGTAAATGAATTGAAGCTGCTATTTATTTCAGTTTTTTTCAGTGCTGTTTACTAAGCATGTATAGTTCAGCAGATCAGCTGCCATTCAAGAGAATGGTCCTATTTATAGATCAGAATAAAACTAGGAAATTAAAATTTTAGAAAATTCTTTACACAGATAGAAAGAATACTTGATTGCCTTCCCAGCACCGGAATGCAAGACTGCAATATGCAGTAAGCAACTGCCCAACCATGACTTAACCACAGTGGTTTTATGTCAAATCTTTCTTTTTCATAGAATCGTAGAATGGTTTGGGTTAGAAGGGACCTTAAAGATCATCCAATTCCAGCCTCCTGCCATGAGCAGTGACACCTTCCACTAGACCAGGTTGCTCAAAGTCTTGTCCAGACTGGCCTTGAAACTATGAGTAGCTTTATTCCTACTTGAGGTTCTTTTATGTGTGTGGTATTTTTAAGGTTAAGTACATTTTACCTTTTCCTTTGTTATGGATGGGTTTTGCTGTTTTGTTTGGGTTTTTGGATTTGTTTGGGTTTTTTTGGGTGGGGGTGTGTTTTTTAATAAAAGCAGGGAATTCCTCTTTCAGTCTTAAACAGTGACTAGTCTGTCAAGTTCTAGATACTGCTTTTTCCTTCTTCACCATAGGAAAAAAATAGGCGTTTCAGTTTAAATCATCTTGTGAGTAGGGTTCTTGTTGCTTCTAAGCCATGGAACATGGAAGATTTTTTAAACATACCCTTTATTTGTGGGTGTTTTAGCTGTCATTTATGGAGAACTACTAACACAGTCTGATGAGAATTACAGTGCGCTCACGGTTAGTTTCTGTAGATACCACTATTTAATGGTGGTGCTCAGTTATTTTTAGGTAAATTGGGTTTTGCGTATATTACAAGTACTGATTTATGCCCATTGCTGTATCTGCCACTCATCTTGTGTAATTGCAGGAGAATAACTTGTAAGATGCTAGAAGCAGTGCGTTATGTATCTGAAGTGAAATCATTTGAGTGGAGAGGAAGGTTTTTGTTGTTAACTTTGGACTTCCTTCCTTCAGAGAAAAAAGCAGAGACAGGGAAAGAGAACGGGAACGGGAAAGGGAAAGAGAACGGGAACGGGAAAGAGAACGTGAGCGGGAACGGGAAAGAGAACGTGAGCGGGAACGGGAACGGGAGAAGGATAAAAAGAGAGATCGTGAAGAGGATGAAGAAGATGCCTATGAGCGCCGAAAACTAGAGAGGAAACTGCGTGAGAAAGAAGCTGCATATCAAGAGGTAGGTTGGGAATGTTAAGGTTCCTTAAGAAAAAGTTGTTTCTGAGGGGTGATAATAAGCGTTCTACTATAAAATGCATCATTCTTTCTCCCTCTCTTTTCATAAGTTTATTTCTAATCCTTTGACTGCATGAATTAGGCTAGAATATGTAAGTTACAACAACTTTGGACTTCTTATTCTGCCATTTCAAATTACAGATAAATCATTTGCTAAATTTTAATGCAGTTGGATTTAAACAATAACCCAAACTAACTTCAGAGTAGTAATACTGTTCTTAAAGTGTTTGAGATTGGAGTGTGTGTTTCCTCTTTTGTTTTAGCGTCTTAAAAACTGGGAAATCAGAGAACGGAAGAAAAGTCGAGAATATGAAAAAGAGGCTGAAAGGGAAGAAGAAAGGAGGAGGGAAATGGTAAGGCTTATACTTGTAATTTTCCCTCCTTGTTCTCTGGGCCCCATTTAGAATGGGAGATTCTACTGCTAACTATGGACAGTGACAGGGCTTTCGTTTTGTATAAACATTACATGTATTTTTATACAAAACAAAACAAAGTTAGTAGACTTTTAACAGAAATGTCTAATAACTGGGAGTTCAATTGAGAGTCTAGAGAGCAAAGTCTAGTGGCTTGGTCTTGTGAAAGGAAAAGAATGAGAAGTAGGCAGCTGCAAAATACTATGGTTTGATTAACCATACACTGTTACATCTGTAACCTGTATTTGTGTCGGATTTGTAGCAAAACCTACTTTTTCAATGTCATGCAGGTAGAACTAGACCATTCCTTTTATTTCCAACCTGGTCATGTGCCTGTACCTTCTGTAATACATGATACTCTAATCTGTTTTGCAAATGTCTCTTTAATTCAATAATTGTGAAATTACCAGTTATCCATGTAAGGCTTGGAAGTTTTGTTAAAAAAAGACACCATTGGAAGATAGATGCTTGTGTAATCTTATACTTCTTTATGCCTCAATATAAAACTTAGTTTAAATTATGGTTGTGCTGTTTCATGTTATAATTCTCCCAGAGAAGGAGAGAAAATATGAGATGGTTCTAAATAGGAGATGGATTGGGAATTACTTCAAAGCAGAATATGCAGAGGTACACAGGAAAGGGAAGAAAAAGGGGAAAAAAAACCCAAAACCCATGGAAAACACAATGGTTTATGTGGAATCTAATTTTTCACTCTTAAGTGTGAATAACTCGAGGACATTTTGCTGTTCATGGTTCTCCTGGATGCTGCCTATGGATTGCTCTTTAGAAAGCAGTGTGAAATTCTGTGCTGAATTTGCAACCAAAATCATAATCTACTTCTCAGTCATTACCATAGAATTATCATACTGTTCTTTTAAGAATATTGCTTATAGGCAAGTTAGAACATCCTAATTCATATTCTCCTTAAAGAACTGCTTATTTTCTTTGTTTTTTCTTCTCTGTTTTATCATGGGGGGAAGACGTCTCCTTTTCTAGTCCCTTCCTCCCTCCCTTCAGTTTTAGGCCTGTGCATTGATACTGTGCCACATGGTTTGGATTAGTGCTTATCCTAGAAGTAGCCATTAGATTTGTTTCTATGCGTAACTAATTATTTTTTTAAAAGCACAGCTCTTGAAACAAAATGATGCTGATGAAACACACTTAAGCTGAGATGTTAAAATATCTAATACCAGACTTAGGAGTTTGAAGAACAGGAACTCTGATCCTCTTCTTTTGTGATGTAAAAAAAGGGAGGGGGGTATATTTAAAAAAAGACTTTGAAACGCTAATAACAGAATTGTAGTGTGCAGGTCATAGCCATGATCCCAGTGGACCTGGTGGATGTACCATCTGCTGTTGAACATACAATAGCAAGTTGAGAAATCCCTGGAACATAATGCAGTTCTAAAACCTTTCATTTTTTTTGTTTGGGAAATTCTATTTTTAGTTCAAAACGTAGTATATATAAAATAAACTTACTAATAATATTACTAAATTTTAAACTCTTAGAAAGAAACCCAGAAACTGTTCTGTAACATTACTTATTTTCCAACTTCTTGCAGGCAAAAGAAGCCAAACGGTTAAAAGAATTCTTAGAAGATTATGATGATGACAGAGATGATCCAAAATACTACAGGTACGTCTTTCTATTAATTACTAGCAATAAAATCTTCATTGTTCATTTTAACACAGCTGTGGGGTCTGTTGGCAGAGTGGTATGAAGTTTATATTTGGCTGATTATGTGGTGAGGTAAAGGTTGTGTTCTTATCTAAATTATTTCATTGTCACTTGATAAGTACCAGAGGGAAATGGGAGGCTCCTTAATGCTACTTGTTAATGCTTGGGAGTAGCTGCTCCTTCCTATCCATTAACTTGTGTGTGAGGCAAAGCAGAGGTCAGTGCAATACCAAAATAAGCTAAGGGGGGCAGGGAGAAGATAGCAAGCATGCTTCTCTAAAAATTTCACTATAAGGAAGCTGTAAATTGTATGAAGAACAAGATTGTTAACTCTGTAAAGGATGGGGAAGATTCTTCAGCGTAGGACTAACTGAAATTTGTATAAAAATAACATCAGAATTGATTCTTGACAAAACATGTCAAATAATTAGATTCTTTTTCTAAGAAGATTGGCAGTCCCATTCTCTACTGTGTACCCCATCTGTTTTATGTGATGGGGTAAATTTTGTGTAGTAAGGTTGGGAACTGATATCTTAGATTCTTCTGTTACAAAAATAGACCTCACATGTTTGTACAAATCTAATTTTCACTTAGTGGAAGATACATCTGTATCAGCTATTTCTTGTGGTACAAGGTTCTCATTGAAATGTTCTTTGGATTACGAAATCTGTATCTTTTGTAGGGGTAGTGCTCTTCAGAAGAGGCTGCGAGACAGGGAGAAAGAGATGGAAGCAGATGAACGGGATAGGAAAAGGGAAAAAGAAGAACTGGAAGAAATCAGGCAGCGCCTTCTGGCAGAAGGACACCCAGATCCAGATGCAGAACTCCAGAGGGTAAGTAGCTGTTGCTCTGACAGGAAAAAAAAGTCCGTGGTATTCTGGTGGTATTGAGCAAAATCAGACGAGAGATCTGATAGTTAATATTTGTTCTGTTTTGTTTTTCTTAAGAAGTCCAGATAAGCAGTAAGAATGCTGGAAACAAAGAATGACTTTCCAGATCTATGTCTGGATGGAGTTTGAAAAAAAATTTGTTTAATCGTTGTTTCCAGCTATAATGGCAGTAGTTGCATATATTCTTGACTGACAGAGCTCTCTGGGAAATAGAGGATCTTTAGATTCTTTTCGAACAGTACCATTTTTGAGAAAGTTTCTGGTTTTTCTAATTGTCTGTTTCATTGCAGATGGAGCAGGAGGCTGAGCGGCGTAGGCAGCCACAAATAAAACAAGAGCCAGAGTCTGAGGAGGAAGAGGAAGAAAAAACAGAAAAAGAGGAAAAAAGAGAAGAGCCAGAGGAAGAAGAGGAGGAGCCTGAACAGAAGCCCTGCCTTAAACCAACTTTACGACCCATCAGTTCTGCTCCATCTGTTTCTTCTGCTAGTGGGAATGCAACCCCTAACACACCTGGTGATGAATCTCCCTGCGGCATTATTATCCCTCATGAAAATTCACCTGATCAACAGCAGCCAGAGGAGCATCGGCCCAAAATAGGACTTAGCCTCAAACTGGGCAAGTTTATATTTTATTTTGATGTTCTGTGTAGGATCAGAATGGAAAAAATACTAATCTGAGTAGCCAAACAGTTTTCCAAATATATTTTTGGATGTACTTGCATCAAGCTGTTATGTAAATGCTGTGCTTGATTTGTGTGATCCAGAAGGTATGTTTTGTAGATCTCTCTTGTTCCATAATCTGGAGTGGAAAAGGGAGGGAAGTTTTGGCAACCTCAAGGCTTGAAATTTTTTTAGTAATGCTCTGAGCTGGGAACAGTTATTTCCCCATGCTTTTTCAGTTTAATAGATCTCTAGATGCATCTTTTAAAACTCATTTACTTCCGTTGATGCAAGTATATGTTAGATGTAAGCCTTAGATAGTTCTGTTTATTCACAAAGACCTTTTTGAAAGAAGGAAACTGAAAGTAAGATATCTTTAACTTTCTCTGGGAGTAGCACAGTGAATCGATGACAGTTGTGACTGGAGCTTGAGTGTAGAGTTTCAGTACCTAGGAATTTCATGGTGTTTTCAAAAAAATTCTGTTCCAAGCAGCAGAACTAAGGATATTTGTATTCCAGAATGTTTATGCATGTATTATTTTTTTCATTACCCTGGGGCTGCAGTGTGGTTTCATACTGTGTTACATTTTGAATAAGGAGAGCCAGTATGGTATTCAATGGATTAATGCTTTTCCTATAGCTAGAATCATTGCAGCCTTTCACTTCTGTGCTCTGCTAAGGTTTGAACTTATGCTATAGTCCTCCATCAGTGAGGGTGCTAATTGGTTTCAGGTCAAAGAAAGAAGACCCTATTTTGCAAGCATCTTGATTGAACTCTGAGATATGTACCTCTTTTACCGTTTTTATGACATATTGTAAGAGATTAAAAACCTGATGCTAGGCATTCACAGGCATTTCTATAATATAAAATTGTATTCCTCAAGAAATGTGAAGAGTGAATGAGCTTTGGTTACAGTTTACAAATATGTTATTCTGTCCTTTGGGTTGTAGGTGCCTGCAATAGTCCTAATCAGCCCAATGCTGTAAAAAGGAAGAAACTTGCTGTGGATAGTGTTTTCAATAAATTTGATGATGAAGACAGTGATGATGTACCCCGTAAAAGGAAACTTGTTCCCCTGGATTATGGAGATGAAGATAAAAGCAATATCAAAGGCAGCGTCAACACAGAAGAAAAACGCAAACATATTAAGAGTCTCATTGAGAAAATTCCAACAGCAAAACCAGAGCTCTTTGCTTATCCTCTTGACTGGTCAATTGTGGATTCAGTAAGTTGATTGATTGTATATCTATTATGCTTATTCTGAAGTATGCCTGCTTATTTTTGTTTGGTCTCTCCTGAATTGTTGCTGCAACTTGTCTAGCAGTTTAATGGGACAGGGGAGAAAAGGTCCTGTGCAAACATGTTTGGCTGTCAGAAATACTTAGAGATGCCGCGTCAGTAGGGGTTATCTCACTGATAGCAAAATTCTGCTACATCATTGTTTGGGTCTTGTAGCTGCCTATCTGGCAGTACGGTCTCGAGGCAGTTTATGGAAATTACGGAGTTTGTCTTTCCTCTTTTTTCCAGACATTAATGGAACGTCGAATTAGACCGTGGATCAACAAGAAAATAATAGAATATATTGGTGAAGAAGAAGCCACGCTAGTTGACTTTGTTTGCTCTAAGGTTAGTATCTTCCACTTCCTGTGTGAAGTTTGGGGTTTGCTCTGTGTTTAAGGTGCAGTATCTGTATTTGAAGGCAGTCTTCTTAGTTTTTCCGTAATCTGTAACGGTCACCAGACAGTTGATGTTCTTGGGATCAATATATACATGGTAGATGGCCTCTGTTACCTGTTAAATAAATGTCTGGAACTGGATAAAGAAATGAGCAGTTAAAGAGCAGCTGTTCTAACTGATAGTTTTATCACTAGATTTTAGAGTTGATATCTCATTGGCCATTAACATTTTTAGCTTTAAAGTAAGATTTATTTGAATTCAGGGGAAAAAAGCCAGTATCTTCATTTTTACATATATTTTTGGATCAACCAGATTAGCTTCTTAAAAAATTCTTCAGATGCTGCTGTTGCTTTAGTAGTAAGCAAATACTAAGGTTTTAGAGTTATCATTAGAAGTCATTTTGCTACACCTTTCAGCTGTTGCATGACTTGTTTAAACTAAACTGTGCATAGCTTCTTCCATAAAATTACAAACTAAATTCTGATAACTTCCCTTTTTAAGTCTACCACAACAGCTCTATGGCTTTTCATCAACATGGGATTTCAAAAACTCTTTTCAGATTTTGCACATGTAAAGCATACAAAATCCTTGAGAATTTTTGCCCAGAGAAGTTTATGTGGTTTACCCAGAGTCTTCAGTCTAAAAACATTTGAGGGTTTTGTTTGTTTTTTTTTCAGGTTATGGCTCACAGCTCACCACAGAGCATACTGGATGATGTTGCCATGGTAAGCACAAATTATGTCACTTACATACTTGCTACATTTTCCTGAAGCTAATAGTCAATTCTGCAAAATACTAGGAGCCCATAACAGAAATATTTGGCATTCATAGAACATGCAATGCACATTAGATAGGAAAGCTGTTTTGATTAAGCAGATCAAACTTTGTAGTTCTGATGTGTCTAGAATTAGTCTTTATAACTGGAATGCTTAACCTAAAAAATAATCTGTAAAATGTGTATTTCCTACAGGTACTAGATGAAGAAGCTGAAGTTTTCATAGTCAAAATGTGGAGGTTATTGATATATGAGACAGAAGCAAAGAAGATCGGTCTAGTGAAGTAAAGCACTCTCTCTCCTTGCTTCTAGGGTTCCGTTTCAATCTCGGTCTTTTCCCCCTTTTTCCCCCCATCATTCAAAGACTTTGAATTTTCTCTGTTCTCAGAGACTTGAGACCTGTATTTTTTTATGTAGAAAATGTGAATTTTTTTGTCCTCTGCTCTGAGGCCCCCTTTACCTTTCTGAGTTAGTTATCTGAATCCTGCATTGATTCTCTTTGTAATTCACAAGGTACAATTACCGGTATGTTTTATAAGCTGCAGCTACTGTACATGCTCTGGTAATTTTGTTATGCTACTCCGATTCCTGTAAATACTAAGGAAAAAAAGCCCCTGTCTTGCAAAATATTTGCACTTACTATGGAATTATCAGTTACAGGTGAAGACAAATGGTTTCACTGCAAATTTATCAGTAATTTTTGGTTTGGTTTTTTTTTTCACCTATACCCTCCCTCTTTTTATTTAACGAATTATCAGAAAGCAATTTAAACATAAGTGGTTTGACCTGCTTCCACAGAACAGCTTAGTGTGTGTTCATTTGGTCCCCTCATCTGTCTCTGGAAAAGGAATTCCCTCAGACTTTTCATTCTGGTGTGAACCAGCAGTAGTCTTGGTACTTTTCCCATTTAAGATTACTAATGAAGCTGGGAACTCAGTCTCTTGCAGGTGCTCTGCTTCTTTCCTAGAAAGTGCAAATTACAGCAAGTTTTTTATTCTTTGCTCAGTTAAAACAAGAGCAGGACCTCAATTCAATAAGTGCTATTTGGTGATCTAGGATTTTTTAAAAACTAGGATATCTTCTGCACAGTTTCAGTTTAGCCCTTTCCTATTATCTCTTCTGTCTCCAAAATAACCAGATCTTTTTTTATAAGAAATTATTTTTAAAAACATATTTTTAGTATTTAGGAAAAATTTGTTTGGAAGGAACTGACCATAGCAGTTGACAAAAGGTAAACCATGAGTTTTCAAAGCCAAAGTCTTGTTTTTATCCATACCGTTAAAGTAGCCCTACTTTTGTTTCCTACTGGTAAGCAGTCTGTTGTCCACAAAAGAGGGTAATATTCTCCTGCCTTGTTTGTATGGGTTTTTATAAATAGGCTGATGGGGTATAAATGATGAGATGTACTGTAAACTGCATTTTTTATCTCATACCTGGGTAAGAAGACAAATTGATAATGTGCTATGAACTGTTTTGATTGCAGGAGGACTATGTTCCAGGGAGCAAACTGTCTCAGAAACATTTTTAATTTTTAAAAACAGTTCTTAATAGCAAAAAAATTGAGTAAAGGTGTTCCAGTATCTCTATATTGTATTTATCTGAAGGATACAGGTTGACCTGTTCAGAAAACATAATTGTGACCTTGAGTTACTAGTTCTTTGTATCGGGAGAGGACAATTGAAAACACTGTTCTTAACAAATGGGATCGTGTAAAGGTTCCACCCTGTAAATATTTCAGATATTAAAAATGTATATATTTGACTTAAGGGCTGACATTCTTTTGGAGTCTTGTGCAGCATGCAAGTCTATTTAACACTGCTTTCTGAATCAACAGGTGTTCCCAAATGAGGGGTGGGTTTTTTAAAACTACCTCCTGCTTTGTCAGGTGACTCAGAGCCTGAAAATTCAGATGTGATCCCAGTACGTTCTTTCTTATCCCTGTAATACTCCACACCACAAAATGTTCTTTTTTAAATTGAAATGTAATGCTCAGATGTTATTTTTATGTTGTGCTTGAATTTGTGTGAGAATGTTTTGGTTTACATCCTTACATGCTGCAACCTTCCTCTTTTTTTCTGCAACTGGATATTATCCTAAGAAATTACTTCCTCTTTTTCCCCATACAGTTTTGCGTCAGCATTTACCAAAAATTCTCCAAATTATAAATAAATTCAGAACCTGATCTGTTTGTGGTAAATACAGAGAAGAGGGAGAGTGAACTTCATGAGTGCTTTTTGTCTGGCTGATAATGCATTCTGTCTCTGTCATTATGAGTAGTTAAGCCAAATGTGACAAATGCATTGTAATGCCACTTTGTGCCATTGCCTAAATCCTGTTGAGATTCTTCTCTGAAAGCTCAGGCTGTGGAACTTGAGCTTATTTTCTTCTGCCATATTATCTGTGCACTGGACATAGGCTCGTACTCTTCCTAAGTAGGCTGAACACAAATTACTTACTGCTGAGAAGTTCTTAATACAGAAGGTAACTTTCCTTTGCTAACTTTTTCTTTCAGTGTGCAGTAACAGAATTATTTCAAGATAAACTTTGAAAATCTGGGGTAGAAAAGCCTTTTTGCCAACATTATAACACCTTACTGTCTATGTGATTTAATGTGTACTATGTGCATTATGTTAGTAAATGCACACATTAAGAGTATACTCAGAATGAGATCCATCAGCAAAGCTATGTATCTTGCTAGCAGGTACTCTGCAGCATGTCGTAGTATGATCCATTCGGTGATGGAAAGGTACTTGGAAAGTTACACGTAGTATGTGTGTGTAGGAATCTATTTATACGATAGAATTGGATACACTAGTTATTGATCTAGACTTCACTGTGGAACAAGGCTTTACACCTTAACCTACCACATGCCATTAGTCTCCTGATAATAATTCTGCATAATGGCCATTGTGTATTACTTGGAATATGAGTGCAAAATATAAAGTATTGCAGTTTCCAGTATGGAAACACTGAAAGCAGTGTGAAACCTTGAACAAGTAAGATACATTACTAAGAATTATATATTTTTTTATATTGCTGTTAATTTGGTAAAAGACTTTTTGTCTTATAGTACTTTCTTAGAATATTCACATAGTGATTTGGTCTTTCTAATTTGGGGTACTTCCTTCCTCCCTTGTCTTTAAGCAGGAGCCTGCACTAAAAGTAACCATCTAGCTAGATGACTATGGCTCTAAATGTGGGCAGGAGGAAGGTCCCTAACAGTAAGTTTAGCTTCTTACTGAATTCCTATTTCTTACTACTAATGCTTTCCTGTTACTGAGCGAGCATTGGGCCTTTCATGCTTTTACTAAATGGAGTTGCTAGATAGCTGCTTGCAGGAGTAGTATTTTAGAGAATGGATACACTTAAAACTGGAAGTTGTTGGCTTTTACAATTACAGTAAGATCACGCTTTTTCATATTCTGTATACATGGTTTCCTTTGTTGGAACATTGGATGACATACCTGCAGACTTAAACAACCTAGTACATGGCTGTGAAGAATGGGCAGAGTAAGGTATTGCTGATCAACATTTTATCATAGATCAAACAGGTTATTGATAGTATAAGCAGAGAATAGTCTGGTACAGCTGTATGTCTGTGTTTGGCTTTTTGTTTTTATCTTAAGCAGTCTTACTTGTTAATGGTTAGGTATCACTTTTGGTCAGAAAATGGCTTATTTTAAATCTACTTAATATGCATATGACCTATTGAAACTTGGTATTTCTGTCAGAATGCTTACGTAAAACCTAACTTTAATGTGCAGTACTGTTCTGGCACTTCATTTTCCCATAGATCTTCCTGTAGTGTAGTCAGATAGTGAAACACAACATGTATTTTAAACATGAAACGTTACGTAGTCCCTCAGAGATGTCACTTTTATATTTAGAATGATTACATACATCATAGCATTTCCTGTATCATAGTAATCCAATGAGATTATGCACTTCTAATAAAGGAATTGTGGATTTACCCTTCACGCATCCTGGATAGCAAGGTAAGTTTCAAATTTGAATTCTTTGTTTCTGTCATACAAGTCACAGCTGTACTAAAAGCTTCTTGAAAGGATGCCATGCTGACTTTAGATGAAGTTTTAATAATGGTTTTGTTTTGAAATGCAAAGATCACTTCGATTTAATTTCATGTTGTGTTGGTTTTTTTTGTGGAACCATTTTAAAATGGGGTTCCTAGCTTGTAGCAAGTGCATGACTTAAATTCAAACAACCAAACGTATATTTTCATCATACCACTCTTTACTTGGCAACATCTCTCACCAGGTTTAGCAGGACAAGCTGCATTTCTCTCTAGGCCTACTCTTGGATGAAGTTTCAAAGAGCGCTCACTCCTAGTACCCAACCAGCCCCCTCGTAGTCTGTGATTCTACTTCATGCTTTTGCTTCACGGCAAGGTTTGGGGTTGTTCTTCCAGAAACGCTACTTCGTGCCTCCCGCCTGTCTGCGGGTGCCGGTGCTGTCCGGGTATCGCCTCCCGGCGCTGCGTTTGCCGAGGTCCGGGCTGGCGAGGGCCGGGGCCGGGGGCCGCTGCGCTGCTCCCAGGCCTGGCGGCGCTGCTCAGCAAGGGCTCGCGGCTGCCGCCGTCGGAAGTGAGGTCGCGGTGGAGGGCGGGTCCCGGGCCGGAAGCGAGCGGGGCCGGGCTGCGGGGAGCCGGCGGCGGAGCCCGCGGGAGGGGCGCCGTGCAGGTGGGTGTGTGGGGCTACGGGCGGCCCGGGTCCCGGCAGCGCTGGGGGTTACGGCCGCCCGCTGGGACGGGTTGAGTGTGGGGAGGGTGCGCTGCGCCACCCGGGGCCGGGTCCGGCGGGCAAGGCTGGTGGTTCGCGGGGTGGCCGGGACCGGTGTTTGTGCGAGCCCCTTGGCCGCGGGCAGGGGCGCGGTTCCCGACCGCGCCCGCGGCCGGAGCGGGCCAGAGGTGGGCCGGTGGAGAGGAGTGGAGCTGCTGCCGTGGGGCTGCACGGGGCGCCGGTGGCGCGGAGCGGTGTTGGGCAGGGTCTCAGCGCCGCCGCCGCCGGGCCTCCCCTCTCTCGCGGCCTGTGTGGGAGCCGGCGGGGTAGCCGTTCGCCCGTGCCGGGTCGGCCGAGGCAGTGCTCCGGGCCGGGGCAAGGCTTGAGGAGCGAGCTCCGAGGGGTTGCTCGATGTCCCCCAGCAAAGCAGTGGCTGTTGGTCACTGGAGGGAGAAGGCAGGGGCTAACCGTGCTGCACCGATAGATACTTGCCCGCTGTTCTCCTCTCAGCAGAGGAACGTTGTAGAGCTTCTTCATGTGTTACTGCAGCCTCTTAGGTAAAATAACGTATAGAAGCTATAGTTGTACGTAAATCCTGTTTTTTTGTACCAAAGAAAGCTAAAGGAAGTAAGGAAGAACTTTTCTAGGCCGGCTATTTTATTATTAAGAGCTTTATTAGGAAAAATAATGTTTTGGTGAGTCCCTTTTCAGGTAAAACAAGTTAAAATTTGTGCCTGTTTATGCAGAGTTGATTTCTAGATTTCATTCTTTCATAGTTAAATTGAATGTTCATTTGTTGAAAAAAATGAAAAATAAAAGTTGTTTGTCCTGAATCCATGTTCTGAGCTCTGAAGTTTTCAAAGGTGATTATTTTAACAAACCGTAAGTTTTGAGGCCTGGTAGACACTGTCATTCAAGCTGTGCTGTGATTTTTCTGTCAGTTTTCTCTCTGTCTTCAGTTTCTCTCTGTTACTCAGTAGCTTGGTGGTTTTGGTGATTTTGTGGTGGTTTTCTTTACCAGTCTTTATCTAGGGTTTCATGGGTGGTTTGTTTTGTTTTTGTTTTTCCCTCCACTCTCCTATGATTTTAATTAAACTAGAATTTTGACATGCTGGTATGTGGTAAATCTCATTCAGATACTCCACATTTGGATAAAAATACCTAACTTCTTCCTGAGTGGTGGCCCTGTCACTGAGAATTTTTACCAGTGGCAGTCTTAAACCAACATTGTTTATATTCTGTAGCCCAGTCAAAGAATTAGTGCAAAAACTTCAACAATGCCTATTTATTTTCATCCAATCTTACATCTCATTATATTGTAAATTAGATGTGCTTTATTTTTAGTTACAAATGTAGAAGAGAGCCATTCTAGTGAATACTAGAATACATTGTCTTTTGTCTTCCAGTTCACATGCTCCCACTAGGCTGGTTAAATTGGTGTTTCTTCCTTAATGGCTCTTTAGTGCAAGCTGCATCCCGTTTGAAGTTAGTAAGCACTGTGCAGTAGTCTTATAAGTATTTATTTGCAAGTAGAGAACCAGCTTCTGTATTTTACCATGTATGAAAATAGATGTCACTCCCTCTTCATGGTGCTGTCTTCCAGCCCTTATGGCTTGCTGATGCCAAAGCTGAGAAGCCTTACATTGTGGTGTCCTTCCTTGTATGAGTTTTTTGAGATCACTCCGTACATTAGTTTAGTATACTAAACCAGCAGAAAAATATTCTTGTTTTCTTTTCCTGGATTTGTTTTCTTCCATTTTGTAAGTAAAATTTACTGTAGTAGAGGACTGATATGTGCTCGAGTTGGCACAAGGTAGGAGCAGGAGCTGCTTGGGATGGAAGTGGGGGCTGGCACTCCACCCTTGAAGCAGTGGTTTATTCATTTCCCTGTGCTTTGTGTAACCAAGCCAGTGATTTATCTACATCACCCTTCTTCCTCTTCCCTTTATATTGCTTTCTCCTGCTTTGTTAGGGGGCACACAGTTTATTCATGTTTGCATAGGAAAATGTTAGCATCCGACTTTTGTGGAGGAATGTATAAAGCTGTTACAAGCATATGGGGTAAATAATGGATTTAAACTTAAAAAGGGGAAGTTCACGTTAGATATAAGGAAGAAGTTCTTTGCTGTGAGGGTGGTGAGAGGCTGGCACAGGTTGCCTGAAGTGGTAAGTGCTCCATCCCTGTCAGTGTTCAAGGCCAGGGTGGTCACAGCCTTGGGTGACATGGTCTAGCATGAGGCGTCCCTGAACATGGCAGAGGGGTTGGAACTAGATTATCTTAAAGTCCCTTCCAACCCAAACCATTCTATGAATCTATGATTCTGTTTGTATGTTTACTGATAGAGAATTAAGCTGATAGAGAAAACTTAACACTAGGAGAAATGAATGAACATTACTTCTTGAGGCTCAGCTCAAATACTGTTCTGCATAGGCTGTACTTGAGGCATTGTGTTGAAGTGTTAAAGATATAGCCAGATTTTTAAAGGATTGAGTGTAACACAGTCTGTGCTTGAAGATTCCCCTTGGGCTTATCAGCAATCCAAAACCAAACAACTTGGAGCAATTGTACTCTGCGGAGGTAGAAACATGAAAGAGCTCTGATGCTAAGCATGCAGTGCTTCTTACTTATTGCACAAGAAGGAATAGAAAACTGGTTTGAATTATTAATTTATTGCTGGATTACTTCTGTGGCTGATGAACTAATTTGGTAACACTTAGATGCTTTTAATTTTATGCTGGAAAATCCATACTGCTACTTCTTAGTAGATGTGATACAATTTTGATGGTGTAGATGGAAAATGGTTGTCTTTGCTCTGTGTGAACTCTAAAAATTGGGGTAGGGAGGAAATAGAGAACCAGGTCATGTAAGAACAAAGACTCTTAACACATCTTTTTCCTTTCAGCATCTCAAGAGGAAAGATCTGTTTTGTGTATAAATAAGTGATTTCCAGAGGACAGACCCAATGACAGAACTGTCTGCGCATTTACCCCAGTTTCAGCATGGGCAGCTGACAGAAAACTTCCCTGATAACCACCTCAGCAACACTGTATGTAAGAATTTTATTATCTGGTAGCAGTTATGTCAGCATGAGTAATGAGTGTGGATGAACATACAGTTCAGAATGCTAGAAATCTGTCTGGGAGTAGTTTTCTCTCTAGACTGTTGTGGTGATAAGCTGCTAAAAAAATATTCTGTAAAATATCATCTGATGTTTCAAATTAATTTTTATATACAGATAAGACTTCCACAGTTTAAAGTCGCGTTGGAATGTCCAAGTCCTCAAGAAAAATAAAAAAATGGGGTGAGTGGGATGCTCCCATGTCAAACATTGACCTTTAGAGGATTTAGTGAACTCTTGTTCTAGCCTGGCTGTGGTCAGCTTGATTCATAGGTTTCTCACTCAGTTCATGTTAGTCTGGGTAGAATATGAAGCCTGGGTTTTGTTGCTGTTACTGGAGGACTGCTGTGCAGGAAGAGCATCACTGTCCTGTCTGCAGATAATTGTTAAGGTGCTTTCAGAGTTCTTGAGGTTTTTGTGGGAAGGGGGAACTTGAACCAGAAGCTTTCATGAGATTGCTTTGAAAGATTTGTTGCTCACACTGTACCCGTTGTACCATATGTGTTTTGGTAAAACAAAGTTTAGATGATCTGCTTGGGTGTGGTCCTCAGGCTCTTGGATTTGTCATGCTCAGGTCTTTGTTCTTTTATAGCTCTTAAATATCAGGTTTCCCTGTGACACAGAAATGCTCCTGTAAGGCTGGGCCACTTGTAGCTGTATTTATGGCAGTGATTCAAGAGAATATTTTGATCCCTGCTCTAACTCTTCTATACAGTCCAGGATTTTGAAAAATCCTTTGTTTTTTCCCAAATCAGCAGCCTAGTATATCAGTAAAAATAAAAAAAACAGACATCTGAAAAGTTATTTTTAAATCAAAAAGTCAGTCTGACTAAAACCTTACTGCTTATAAGAAACTGTTAATAAAAATAGGGAAGTGGAAACTTTCCTACTGCGTGCTTTGTGAGGGAATGAAAAAGGTTTCTTTTCATCCTGAACAGGTGAGAGATTAACTTTTATTGAATGCTTCTGCCAGATAAAAAGGTAGAGGTGAGTGATAAGCTGTGGGCTCACTTTTCTTACAGATGCACACATTCTTACAGGAGCAAGGTGATGTGCCTTCCTAGCAGTGGGGGCCGATGGTTCTGTTTTCTTCTCACTAACAGATTGTACCGATGAATTACTACTACTTGTGCTGCTTTTTTTCCATGTTTTAAGTGTAACTCTAGGTGTGGTTTCAATACACAGTTGTAATGGTTTTTCTCACCTACACCCATCCACTTTGTTTTTGTAGAACATACAAAAATCCTTTCCTGCTTGAGGGTATCCAGCTTCTGTGGCTAACAGTCAGAGTGTGAATGAACACTAAGTACTGTAATTTGCCATCTCTTCCAGTCACACCCCAAGAGTTCAGAACAGGCTCCAGTATCTGTCATTGTATCATGACCTTTAAACGTAAATGGTGTTATGTGAGAACTGTGAGGTTTGTGCCCACTGTCAGGCAAGGTGGCCTGCTCCTGATGTATAAATCAGGATTTAATAAATAAAACCCCTTATCAAATATGCTAGGGTTTTTATCTCTTGGTTCAGGTGCATTACTCTGGGTTTGCTATTAACTATTTTACTGATAGGAAAAAAACACATAAGCACTTTGCTTTTGATACTGTTTATTCACCTGAAAGCACATAGTTCATAACTTGCATTTGCTTACGGTGTTACAACAGGTGTTACTGACTTTTTAGCTTCAGAATTTTCACTTTTAACAATGTCTGAGGAAAGTGAAGAGTCTGTTCCTTTGCTTCCACTTCAGCAAGAGTCCATGGCTTCTGCTCTGTTTAATACTGATCAGGTAGGATATGAGTGCACTTTGTTCTTTTAAGCAGTGGGGCACACGCATGTCACCTTTAGCTACACTTTAGTAGCCTGAAAGGACAACTTTTTTCCTAGTTTTAACAGCAAATGAGAGGATAACTCTTGCAACTCTTTTGATGCTTATCTGCTTGTCATGCGCTGTGTATTAGTATGTAAAGACATTTTGTGGTTGTGTCTTTATTCTTAACTAGTGAAGGGAATAAAATGGCACATACTTGTCTAATTTCTTCAGTTTTTCTCTTTCTGTTTGAGTTTGCAGGTTTTTGTAGTGGTGTGCTAGTTAATCAGGCTATTCCTTTGGCTCTGTGTTGTGCTTTGCAAAGCTGTGGATTTTTATTTCACTTTTACATTTTTATGCATGAGATGGCGGTAATGGCTTCCTCATGCAGGGCTGCTATTACAGCAGAAAAAGAGCAACATATTCTGCAAGTGTGCAGAAACCTAAATACTAGGTCTGCTTTACTTGTGAAGTGTTTCAAGGCTTTTATCATTTCCAACTTAGTATTAATTATGATCATCTCAGGCAGATTATTTAGGCAGGTGGGTTTCTTGTTTTCTTAGGCTGAGAGAAATGGAGTGTTTTACTGTCAAAGTGAAAAATGTTACATTTCAGCTATAATCTATACAGAAAGAGGTTCAGTTGCAGCCAGCGTATCAGAATAATTAAGCATGATCTCTTTGCATTCTTCCATCTTGCTGATTCTGTCTGACTTTCAGTAATTCTGTGTGAGGACTTCACACCAAATGCCAAGTGATTTATAATGAACCTTTAATAAGAAATAATATTGAACAGAAGATCTTTTTTGGGCTATACTTTAATGATACTAAGTTCAAATTAAGGTTAAAACCTTAAGTCTCAGAATCTGTTTGCCTGCTAGTTTCAATTGTTTAAATAAGAGAATTTTAGTCTTTTTTCTACCCTTATATTAAGTTTCTTTTTTTAAAAAACTTCTGCTACTGCCAAACCCAGGACAAAAGCAAATTTTCCATGAGGACAGTTCTTGAAACGCTGCTGAGCCTTGATCCTGAGGATACCACAGAAAAGGAGTAAATAGGGAAAGTGTTTGGTGTGTGTTGTTACTTAGTAATGTTTTGTGAAAGCAAATTTTTCAGGAGTCGGGGAAGTTGTAAAGCTTCAACAAAGGTTTTAGCAGTCAGTGTTTGCAGTTCGAAGTCCAGGTACTTGTACTCCTTAATCACTTAAGTGCTTTTGAAAACCCCTGTGTGAGTTCCTGAGTGTAGACTTGACATTTGATCTTTCCGGAGGGTGGGACTGGGAAAATTTCCTATAAAGAATCTCTGCAATGATTATTGGTTTATCAAAACCCCACAGTGAATTCAGGAGATATAAATCAGCAGTTATGGTTGTAAATGCTTTTAAGAGTAGGTAGAGACTTTAACATTTTATGTATAAGGAAAAAATTACTTGTGTAAGCAGAAATTCTTTAGGTTATTTTCAATGCGCTATATCATGTCTAGAGCAATTTTACTTAATGAGTGGTATTTTAAAGGTATTGCAAAAGGTATCTTCCTTCAGTTCGTTGTATGTTTTAATCTAAAGCTGCTTTAGTGCACTTCATCGAGCTGAGCTTTAGAAGTAATTCTGAAGAAATCAGATGAATTTTGTAAGGGATCAGAAATCTTTATATAAGTTCTCTTATGTCAAAGCCCTTGAGTGGAGGAAATGGAAACTGTACAGCATTGGCTGTGGACAGTAATGCAGTAAAAATAAAAAAGTAGTCTTTACTGTTGCATTTTGGGGCTTGTTTAGAGTGACCGGTAAACATAAAATGGGTTTGTTTCTTTGTAATCCAGAACAGGTGAAACTTAGGTTACACTCCTGTTGTTTTCTGTATATGCACACTGTATATAAAAAGCTGAATGCCCCCTACTGACAGGGCTTCTTGCAGAGAGGCAAAAGTTTTGAGACACCAGGACGAGTGCAGACCCCGTAATTTACTTGTAGGTGTTATTTCCAGTCTCTGGTTTTGCTTGTGGTTAATCTTAATTCCATTGAAAGTTTACCTCTGTCCTTGTGTTCAGATTATACCTTTGGTGTTTCATATAGCCGCATCAGGAAGGCTAGGAGGCTCTTTTCTATTTGTTGGCAGGAGTGGTGGAATTTGTTCAATGCCAGTATAAAAGCTGTGTTAGTAGTATCCTTGGGAAAGGAGAGAAAGAACCTGCACACTTAGCTCATCATGCTAAATCTCTGGATCAAATCTCAGTACAAAGACTGAGAGTTACCTGAGTTTGGTCACCATTTCTGTGTCATTCTTCTCCCTAAAAATGTGGGAACACAACGCCTCTTGGAACTCCATTTTAATATATTCTAGTTAGTGTACAGTAGTGGGAGTAATGTGGTAAAGACAGGAATTTTCTTGGGATTTTCATGGAGTTAGGTTCATAAATTTCTGTCATTTCTAGGAACAGATATAGTTAATTCTTTTGAAGATGAGAGTAATCTTCTATCGTGTATCCTTGTATGAACTGTAGTTTGGACCAGGGGGAAAAAGCAGTCAGTCTTTATTCAGTTTTAAAGGAAAGGGGATATAGGCTGTTACATGCAACGAGCCTACTTTCAGCTTTTGCTTCTAACATCACGCTGTGCTCCCATTCTTTTAACAAATATGTGATGCAATTAATTACTACTGTTTTAAGTCCTTGCTGAGCCAAGTGTTCCTGACATTAAATACCGCCTTACATGTTTTACTTTTGCTTCGTGTACAGGAATATGATTGTGGATAGTTGCTGAGGAGACTGGTTTTTATGTGTTGCAGAATGACAGTTGTGAGAGACGTCGCCATGATAATAGTGAGCGCAGAAGAAATGACAATCCTGACTCTGAGACCAATGGGCAGCCACAAAACATTCAGCAAGTGGTGGAACAAGATGAAGAAGAAGATGAGGAGCTGACACTGAAATATGGCGCAAAGCATGTGATTATGTTGTTTGTACCTGTCACACTTTGCATGGTGGTCGTTGTTGCAACCATCAAGTCTGTCAGCTTTTACACACGCAAGGATGGACAGCTGTATGTATCATTTTCCCCCCTATCTTTTTAATGGACTAACTTAGAAAATTTTTCATAATCTCCATTTCTTTGTGAGTCTAATTCAAGCAGTGAACTCCATCTTGCTTCCCTTTTCCCTTTCACCAGCCCAAAGACAGTTTTGTTTTATTCCATCCAGAAACCAGACTTTCTTTGTGGTACTATTGACATTTGTTTTCTGTCTGGTGACCAGTCAGGATAGTGTGGTTGTTACTACTTGATTCAAATCCTAGTCCTTATTTTAAGACTTCATCATGCCCTGTGGTATTTAGAGAATAAACTGAACACTGAGTCAAAGCCGTTTCAGTTGTACTCTGCTAAAATACAAACATTTTGAAAAAGGAAAAAGCTGCTCATTTAAGTGAAATGACAAATATGCCAAGTTCTGATTTATCTGTGCTGTTTGATAAATAAATTCAAATGGCAGAGGAAAACAGCTTTATGAGGTTCATCTCATAAAGCTCAGTTGCATCTACAGGAAGTTTCCTGGCAGCTTTCCTATATAGGTAATGTTGGCTTTTTTTTTTTTGGGGGGGGGAGGTTTGGGTTTATTGGGTTTTTTTTTGTGAAATATTCATGTTGTCAAAAAAAGGCGATTTCAGTGAAAGCTGATTTGAGAGAAAGGAACAAAGGAAGAGCACTGAACCTGTCACAACCTGCAGAAAATCAGTCTAAATATTCCATTGTGAAAACATTTAGGCAAAATGGTTCAAAGTGTGGTTTGTATAACATAATCATGTCATAAAATGCTTCAATAAAAACCAAAGTTCATTCTCTCCATCAAACTTTTTAGTCAAGGAATTATTTTTCTTTAGATTTTTATTTATAGTAAGTGTTCCCACCTGCCAGTGAAGTGTTTTCCCCAGTCTCTTGTATTTTTTAAGGAAATGACAGTTGAGCACATACTTCAGTTTGTTGAAATCACTGGAGGATCCTTTCACTGCAAATCCAGTAGATGGTGTGCTCATAAAGGTCTAGCTGCAGTAATAGCCTGATGACTCATAGCATGTGAGTAATTCTGTCAAACAGCATGGTGGTCTGGTTTTTGTTTGTTTTACAAAATATTAAATCGTAATAAGCAAAAAATGTAGGAAAGGCAAGTCTTCTAAGGATTTTTTAATTAAATTTTGCCTAATATGATAGTATGCCACCTTTCAGATTTTGGCCAACTAGAAAATAGGTGTTGCTCTTACAGCTCTGAATTGAAAGATCAGTGCAATTTCAGTTGATGTTTGCCTCATGTATCAGAAACATCTGCATTCAGTGGCATTTCAGTTGACTCTTTGTTGTTGTTGTAGCATCTACACTCCTTTCACAGAAGAGACAGAGACAGTAGGGCAGAGAGCCCTGAATTCAATTCTCAACGCGGCTATCATGATCAGTGTTATCATTGTCATGACCATACTCCTGGTTGTGCTTTACAAATACAGGTGCTACAAGGTGAGTATAAATATAGGTGACGTGAGTAATTGTGCTATTTTTTAGTACAGATTATTGAGAATGGAGCAAAAGGAAGGGTGTTATTAAGGATGAGTGAGCAAGTGTAGCAGAATTCGTGATTCAGTTTACTGTTTCAGTTTTGTGGCCACTGTTCCTTTGATGCAGCAGCAGACATAGGCCAAATAGGGCAAATCTGCTGGCTCTTTTGTCAGTTAGAATTGGGGTACCATTGCTGCTTATTGCTGTGAAATAACCCATGTACTGAAATCTTCCTGCAGTCGAGAACTTGAAGTACAGACCTGTTCCTACCATTTGAAATCTATTCAGGACCTAAGGGGCCTTTCCCCTCCCCTCCCAACCCTACCGCAGTACAGAAGTCTCCAAACAGTGTGATGTGTGCATGGCTGTACATGCCAGGCAGTGTCCTTATAGCAAACACAGAGACACTAAGGCTCTTTTGTAAAAGATTTCAATCATATGACGATGTAATCTAGGCAAGTCCTGGCTAAGCATAAATGATTGCAATGTCACCTGCCTGGGAGGAGTTGTTTGTGAAAATTCCTGATTGCCTTTCAGTTTTAATGACTGATTTGACAAGGCTTGGCCTAATAAAACTTCCCAGTATGCAGTCAGAACCTTGAACCTGTTTCATGATTGTAAAACATAGTGGAATCCATGCACTGGCTCAAAGCTTTGCTTCACTTTATTTTATCATGAAGAGGGGAAAATGGTTTTGGTCTTTATGGCTGTGGGTGAAACCCCTTTTCAGAGTATCTGTGAAGTGACTGGGGAAGTTATTTGTGCCTGAACCTGCATACAGCTTGGAACGGTTTTTCTGAGGTAGAGACTTTTCTGTTTTATCACATTGTGATGTTAAATCTGGACTGACAAAGTTTTCTTTTTAAATTGCAAATTCTGGTCATTCTAATGAAATCAAATAACTGATATACTTCAGCTAGGTTCCTTAGCACCCAGTGTGTTCTCCTTAGGTGCTGAAGGCATCAACTATTTTTTACTAAACTTTTCACATTTCTGGCCTCCTTCTTGACCTTACAAAGTACTGCACATTCTTCTCACAAAAATAATTGCTCTACTAAAAAATTAAATGCTGTAAAATGTAGTTACATGTCAATCTGAACTGCTGGAACAAGTTCAGAGGAGGGTCACGAGGATGACCAGGGGACTGGAGCACCTCCCATGTGAAGATAGGATGAAAAAGTTGGGAATGTTCAGCCTGGAGAACAGAAGGCTGCATGGAGACCTCATAGCAGCCTTCCAGTATCTGAAGAGGGCCTATAGGAATGCTGGGGAGGGACTTTTCGTTAGGGACTGTAGTGAGAGGACAAGGGGTAATGGGTTAAAACTGAAACAGGGGAAGTTTAGATTGGATATGAGGAAGAAATTCTTTACTGTAAGGGTGTTGAGGCACTGGAATGG
>JAOEHY010001724.1:0-19011 GCA_025447955.1 Psilopsiagon aurifrons
AGGATGAGAAAGTTGGGGCTGTTCAGCCTGGAGAAGAGAAGGCTGCGTGGAGACCTCATAGCAGCTTTCCAGCATCTAGAAAGGGCCTATAAGGATGCTGTGAGGGACTCTTCATTAAGGCCTGCAGTGACAGGACAAGGGGTAAGAGGTTAAAATTTAAACAGCAGAAGTTTAGATTAAATATAATGAAGAAGTTAAAGAACTGTAATTTAGTTTCATTAATTTCGTGTAATTTAATTTCAATACTGTAAGGGTGGTGAGGCACTGGAATGGGTTGCCCAAGGAAGTTGCAAATTCTCCGTCCCTGGCGGTGTTCAAGGCTGGGTTGGACAGTCTTGGGTGACACGGTTTAGTGTGAAGTGTCCCTGCCTATGGCAGGCGGGTTGGAACTAGACGATCTTAAGGTCCTTTCCAACCCTAACTATTCTATGATTCCATCTGTGTAAGTTTCCACTACAGAATCTCAAAATGTTGCAGCTTTTGTCAGGTGAAGAAATTAGAGCAAGGGAAAGCGCTTTGTGAATTTAAAGTCAAGCAAGAAAATAATGATAAAAATTAGATAAAAATCCAGCTTTCCGAACTTCCTGTGTTGAATATCAACTGCCACAGAAGGCTGTTTCCTAAGTAAATATACCCATCATGGGGTGCCAGTCAGGAAAGGATCCAAAAATTTAAGGGTCAGGTGCTATTCAATATTTCAATCAGTTCAATAAAACACTTCATAAATATCTGAACTGGCATTCCTGCTCAAAAACACCCTTGGAACATATTTCAGCTGCTTGCTTTAGAAGCTTGTAACAGACATTCCCTTCTTCCTTCTGCCCTGTGGAACCTCTGAAAAACAGAACCCATTCCCTGTTTGCTCATATTACAGCATGTTGGCTTGTTTTCAACATGCTGCTTTCAGTCAGCAAGTACAAATGGCTAAACCTAAAGTACTGAAACTCTATATCCTTGTCTCTTTATGAGGCTATGAGGCCTTGGTCGAAATCCTCCCCAAAAACCTAAAACCATACCACCAAAAAAATGCCAAAACTCCAGAACCGTCTCCATTTTTAGACCTCCTTTACAACCTCTGGTTTCAAAAACTCAGTGCCTGGGCTCCACTTTAGCTATTCTCATAATGTGTGCTATAAAATAATGTATGATGCAGTTTGTCTTTAGGCACATCCAAACTACAGAGAACACAGTATTTGCTTAGTTCTGAATGTAATATAATATCCCAAGTCAAAACACAGTAACAAGTGTGTGTTGATATTTCACATGCAACTGCATCACTTAATCTTTTAGCTCGACACAGAAAAAATATCATAACAGTCATTAATGTAAGTTATGATTATGAAATTACAGGGTAACATTTTCACACTATTATAGTCATTGCCTGTGCTGCCCAGCCCAGTCCCTATTTTCAAACCATACAACATCCAATGAGATAGAAGTTGGTGTAAATGAAGGTAGAAGCTGTGCAGATGCACACTGCCAATACCCCAGCAGGCTGCACACTCTTCATTGAACTGCAGCTCTGATGGATATTTCAGCCCCAAGATCTCCACAGCTACACTCAATAATGATTAGCAGAACCTGATCTCATTTCAGACTTCATCTTCCTGTGCTTCAATATCTTAGGCCTGTCTATGTAATTATGCTCCAAAACAGCTGACATTTCTCTTGAAAATAAAATCTCTGATATTTCAATAACACAGCCTAAGAATCACTGGTTTTTGTAATGTGTTTTCTAATGTGTAGATGTGTAAACACATCTAAATACTGAGCACAGAAATTTAATGTTGCAGTTGAGATCTCCGGAGTTTTGATTCTTCTACTGGTAGCAATAGCTTGTTCAGCAGATGCTACTAGCTTCACCTATGCAAATCCTTCAAGAGACTAATAGTAAAACCAAACAAAAACCCCAAACCAACCACAAAAAACAAGTAACAAAATACAGCTCTTCCGTAGCTCAGCAAAACTAAAACTGCTATCAGAAATAAAAAGTAAATAAATCTTTGGCAAAAGGAAGCTCTGATGATCCCACAGATGGGATTATTCCATCAGAATGTACCTTGGTGTATCAAAAGGCACTGCTTGCATAAAGACACTTTTGAGGGGTAGTGTTGCACTTGAATCATTTACACACATGATGACCCTGGAAAAGAAACCCAAAGGAATAAGCTGTGAGACTGTCAGTGGGAGTAAACAGGATTTAGGCTATGAAGCTGTACCCATCAATGAAAGCTGAATTCATTAACTCACTGCACTGCTTTCACTATTAGTACTAGACAGGCCAGCACCTCAGCCTTTGAAATCTGGCCCTTTTCAGAGCAATCAGCCTTTCTCTCATTACCGCTCCACCAGAAAGAGTTTGCCACTCCTAGAACTGTTACAGTGTCACTCCCGATTTGTTCTGGAAGCTCTAAGTTTGTTTTTAAGATAATTAGTTGATACTACCCAGGAAGGCCAAAGATCTGGCATTCTAACTGTAGCAAAGAGTTGTTTCAAGATGGGAAAAAGCCTCACGTGCAGTAAAACAGATCAATAAACTCGGGAGTTATGTTTAGCTCTGCAGTCCTACCTACCCTGCCCAAGAACAAAAGCCCTCATGAATTCATACATTTAACAGAATTCCTCACTTTCTCAAGGAAGTGCATTAACTATGCATTCAGCTTACAAAAATAAAATGCAACACTTGCTGAAAAATAAATTGTGAAAAAAACAAAAGGCTCTTGAGTCATATGTGACAGCAATTCAATTTCACTGTCTACTGCATGCATTTTACATAAGGCAGAGAAGTATAGGATACTGGTCATGATAGTTTTTGATTTATCACTTTGGAACTTCAGTGAGAAACAGGATGAAATCAAGCAAGTGACTGTCTTTGACAGTAGAAAAACAGCCTCACTAATGTAAAGGCCCAGCATGCCTGGCTAGACATGCTCTGCAGTGGTATGTACAACCAGATCTTAACTCTTACACCAGATGCAGTGCAAAAACGAGACTTTACCTGTTTAACTTGTTTAAGGTCAATTAATCGGCATGAGAGAGTGCCAGTGAAAAATATTTCCATCATAAATGGTGGCCATCCTTCTGCTTCAGCATCCAACCCTCATTTCAAAGTTTCCACAGTAAGGCCCTTATGAAGTATCAAAGAAAAATTTTTTCAAGAAATCAGTTAAACACTTGTAGCTATAAACTGAGTAACATGTGGCCAAAGACCAAGCAAAGAACATCCTATGCACAGTATATTCACATAAAAGGCTTTGGAGAAACAGAGGAAAAGCTTATACCACCTTCCCTGGTGTGAGATGGCCATAACCACCCTGCATGCTTACAAGACAACACACACTGAATTTGTGTATCACAGTACCACAGGGTATTCTCTCTTCTAGATGACAGCAACCAGGGATGCTGAAGCTAAAAGGATCTACCTCAGAGGTCCACACAAAATTAATGGATTTAGAAACACCACTGAGGTGGTAAAATGAACCTTTTTTGGATCTACAGGGGCGTTTCCCACATGCAACATGTTCTGATGAGCAGTCTCTGCAAACGGCACAAGTCTTTGAATTGTGCTTCCCACTTTCCTCTCAGAATGCAAGGCTTTCAGCAATGTGTATTGCCAGGATGCATTGCTAATATACAATATATTGGCTGGAAATCAGTATTTTATCTCAGAGAGAGAAAACGTTACAGGCATTTCTTAAGAGGCAACACATTCAGAACAGTCTGAAGAAGCAATCTGGTGGGACAAACAGGGTAAAACTATAACCAACAGAAGACATCTGTAGATAATAGCTACATCCTGCCCTTTAAATCAGACTGCAGATTCAATTCCTCTGATTCTCATTTTACTGCTGGAAGGAGATCTGTTCTGCTATGCTGCTGCAAAAGGACATTATTTCCCCACAAAGCTTTGCTTTGGGTATTTATTACAAGGATAGCTTCTGAATGCAAAGCAAGACTTTCTCCTCTTTTTCTGGGCAATGATTTGCAAAAGTCATGCCATCACTGGTGTCCCTGGAGATTGACCCACATGCAGTGTTTCCTGCCCAAACCCAGCACCCCTAAATGACAGCAAGAACATCCAGCCTTTGACAGAATGCTCAAATTCTTTTTGCACAGAGGAGTGTCCTGCTAACTTGGTGGACCTACAAAACCAAAGGGGCAGGAGGCCTGGGAGTTGCTAGTTGCCTGCTGAAAGCTTTTAAATTACAGCATTACACACCTTACATGCTGGAGAGACTCCTCTAACAAGGAAATGTAACAGGCTCATTCAAAGCAAGGAAAAAGCATACAAACACAGTAATCCATAGGAAACAAGGAAGGGAGTTAATAACTCTGCTACAGTGACTAACATGGGTGTAACTGAGTGACAACTTGCAGCTCAACTCTTGGCACAAGACTTTACACAACTAGTTGACGGTAATCCCTTCCCAGATCAGCTCCCCTTAATTCCATCAATATGCCAGAGGATGTGTCTACCTTGAGTGCTTATTTCCACAATTCACTAAATCATGAGCTGATTAGAACCAGAAACTGTTAATACCACATAAACACTTTTTCTCAGAAAAGGGGGACAAAAAACAATCAACAGGACATTAGAGAAAGTAATGAATAAGTCATCTAACGGTACAAAACCACAAACAACAAGACATTTAGCACAGCACATAAACCAATTACGTGCAGCACTAGCATGCACTTTGTCCTACCAGCAAATATGAAGCCAAAATATTAACCTCAAGTCAAACAGCAAAACAAAAATAAGAGAAGCAATATTGATTCACTGTATCTGTTATCAAGCTTCTTACATGAAATGAGCTGCAAATTTCCGGGATAAGCCATCTTTAACCTTGGAAAAATTAAATCAAGCTAGACAGGGAGACTAGGAAGATAAATATAGCAGGGTTAGCTCTGAGAAAGCGAACAAAAATAACACACAACAAAAAAACCCAAACAAACCCCAAGTACAGGGTCCAAATGTGTAATTCCACAGTGAGGTGGGTCTCTGTATCCTGGTTCCACCATTCAGTTTTCACTAGCACCAAGATAAGCATGGTCTCTTTCAGCCAAGAGAATGGCTCTACTGAATTAGTGCTTATTTGAAATTCATTAAAGCATTTAGATCTTTGTATCTACTTAACAGATAGTAAAAGGATCTAAACATGCCATTTTTTGCTACAAGCCTTGGGGCAGGAGAGGAAAGAAACAATGAATGTTTCAGACTTACTATATAGTAACCATAGCAGGCAAAATCAATTACTGCTGAGAGGATGCAGAGATAACATGCAGGTTCCCACTCATCTATTCGAAATGTGTGACTTTTCCTCTCCATTTCCTCCCCACTTCTCTTCAGAAATGTCTTTTCTCATACATTAGAATGTGGCCTGAGGAATCCTATTGGTTTGCAAACACATTTAGAGATAAGGATTTGTCATGATACTGTATGGTATTCCCACCTGCGCACACCCACTTACTTGAGATTACAATCAAATCCTTCTCAGATTGCTACTTCTGCCTTTATATTGAGTTTGGCTACACTAACTTTGGTTATCAGATTTGATTATCAATCACATGGCCTTATCAAGAACACAGTGTAAGCTGGACAGTCACCCTCAAAAGAACTGTAGGATGAATTCGGGGAATTAGCAAAAGCATGTATACCCACTCATATGATGTGAGGTAGGAACATTCTGGGATGGGTAACATTAAAAAAGGGAAACAAATAAGAGCTGTTACTTCAAACATTCATGAAATAAGTGGTCTAGAAAGGGCAGATCCAGAAATCCTAGTCATGCAGATCTGAACAACAGGGAAAGGATGTCTGTTTGAATGACGCCAAGCTAAAAACCAATAAAAGGAAATAAATTTTACACAATCTGTAATTGAATTGTGAAACTTGCCACCACAGGAAGATGGCAAGGCCAAAAACATAACAGGATTAAAACCTGACTGAGTATGGATATGGATATTGACAATATCTAGAGCTGTATTTAACACTAAAATCATAGAATTATTACCCCTGATGCTTCAGGGTTTTAACTAATCTCTAACCACTAGGGAAAGGGTGAAGCCTAATAATGCAGGCAGATTTCCCTATGAACATCTCCATCAGTGTTTCTCCTCGCAATTATCCAGTACTGGTCAAGAGCACATAAAGCCAACTGAATAGATGCATCCCAAGCCCGATCTAGTAAATCAATTATGACAAATTTAGTTTCAGCTAGTGACATATCTGATTCAAGTCTAGGATAGCCAACTGAAACATACAGAAAGGTTTAATAAAGCTCTTGAAATTGAGGAAAAGGAGTAACAGGTTCAAACTTAAACAGGGGAAGTTTAGATTGGGTATAAGGAAGAAATTCTTTACTATAAGGGTGGTGAGGCACTGGAATGGGTTGCCCAGGGAAGCTGTGAATGCTCCATCCCTGGCACTGTTCAGGGCCAGGTTGGACATAGCCTTAAGTGATATGGTTTAGTGGGAGGTGTCCCTGCCACGGCAGCGGGGTTGGAACTGGATCATCTTAAGGTCCTTTCCAACCCTAACTATTCCATGACTCTCTGATTCTATGAAATCAAGTACCAACGTGTTTCCCAAAGACTATCCTCCTCCACCTGCCTTTCAGCAGTGCTCCCTTGAAAACGCTGCAAGTTAGAAAACCTCTCTCCCCTTTCTGACCTCCAGTCCACATTGAACACTGAAGAAATAACATCATCCAGGAATCAAGTTTGGAAAGGACAGCCCACAGAGATTTGCACTGCAGTTGAAAAAGCTTTCAATACACTATGTTATTCTCTATTAAGTTATTTTAAAGCTAAGTCTCTCCCTTCAACCTTCTCAAGCCATTTTTACCAGCAACAATTAAGCATACTGTTCCAATTACGTTTAAAAATAATCTGTTAGCTAGGGCTCAAAATGCTGCATAAGCAGATTCCTTCTGGTGGAAGCACCATGCATCCTGCATGGTTGCTGAGATACAAAAAATGGAATGGCATTGAAAATTTCCAACCCATCTTCCTAAGCTTCTTTCCATCATTTCCATGTGCACAGAAAACCAGCAAGAGATATTTCATACCACTGCCTTTTGTTTGAACGGCACTTTAATGATTTAGCTCAAAGAAAGTAAAATAACCCTCAAGCACCCAAAATAATATCAAAGAACAGACCTGAGTAAAGAGTGGGCAGGAGGTAATAAATGAATACAAAGTAGGAAAGCAAAGGGAATAAATACAACTGAAAGAAAGATAAGAAATAAAGGACATGGAAAAAACAAACAAACAAACAAACCAGAAAGACAGCAAGAACAGAAGTTATGCAAAAATCTAAATGAGTAAGTCAAATGCATATGTCCCTAGTTCCACCTGAAAAGGCTGCAACTTTCTTTCAGGAGCATATCTTGGCAAGGATAAGAATTCATTTTGACTTCAAAAAGGAAAGTTAAAAAACATCCATACACACAACCCAAACATTCCTTCTGCAAAATGCCAGATTTTCAGGCTGACGTTTTGCATGCGGAAACTTCAATACATCCTCAGTTTGATGCCCAGGCACTAGTAAACAGTTTACACACTTATCAGCTGGTTACTATTTTAAACCAAAACTCACATAATGCATCAGATTAGGATTTTGGATATGGAGTCAAACTGACTAATTACTACAGTGGAGAGGAGGGCATGCACAACAATCTACTTGTGGCCTTTCCCAGTCTACTACATTAATGCAAATCATTTCACAATAAACTCCAGTAGAATGCATCAGTCCAGTAACACTTCTGAGATGTCTGAGTAAATAAGAGGAGCTTGAAAGGAGGGGAGGGAGTCAAGAACTGCAGCAGTTACTGTTTTCTCTAATAGATTTGATGAGCAGCCTGCCTGTGACAAAACATGCAGGACTTTATGTGATCACAGGACTGCAGTGAGATGGTCTGGCCTGCTCTGGTTAAAAGCTTACCCAGTGAAAACAGTGATTTGCTTTGTGCAGCCCACAGCACCATGAGGGATTAGGTGAGAAAGATGCTCAAGACAATGCTTAAGTGATAAAGACAATAGCAAAAAACCCTGTAAAAACAAGAGTTCAGCATAAAGGTAACAAACCCACCTCTCTGTGTGTAGGTCAGCTCCAAGCTACTCCGTCCCACTTCAGAGGAGTTTGCTGAAGATCGGAATTCTTTTTTCCCCCCTTGAAGTTGAGAATTTTTTCCTGTATTTCTCCTTTTTCAGAAGTACAAATGGATACGCCACACTGCCTTTAATAGGCAAATGTTCATTTTTCGGTCCCAAACCTGTATCTTAGATCCATTAACCCACTGCAACATTGTGACTCAAAGCTGCTGCCATCTATGAGAAGTTGCTGCAACAAGACGCCTGCCCAGCTATGAGCAGGGCTTCTCAAGACCCAGGGTCTCCATTTCAAATTTCCACTGTCACATCAGAAGGACATACCATGGTCCATACTTAGGAAACAGCTGGATTACTTCAAATATAAGTACATTAATAAGAAAATCAAACATAGTAGCCACAACACTGTGGTCTTGTTCTGTTACTCGCCAAAACCCTCTTCCCTAAAGTCTATGCTTTCTTCGTAATGGTTTTAAAGATGATGGAAATACCAACATTTTACAAAACCAAATGAAGTGCTGTTTTGCAAAAGCTACACTTGAATCTCAAAGAAATAAATAAAACCATCTCTTTATCCCAAGAAATTGCTCTAATGCATGATACAGCAAGGTTGTAAATTGCCAGATTGGAAGAATTTGTATCTTAGCATTGTTTCTTCTCACCAATCCATATAACCACAGAGATGAACCCATTCTACTAAATTTTTCCAGCGCCATGAAAACACCAATTCCAATAGCTCATTTGCACACGCTGAGCACACACTGTCTAGGTCAGTAGTCAATACAAGACCTCAGTGAGCACTACATTAATGGGACAGCATGACATTAAGATGTACTGCATTGCCAGAAGTGCCGTCCTCCTGCTAAGATGCAACTTGGACCCTGAAAGTCACTGATGATCCTACAGCACTTCTGGCAATAGTAACATCGCTCCAAGCAGGGTCTTGGTGGAATTCTGACTCAGACAATCACATCCCACCAGCCAAGGCTCACTCTACAGTTTCAGCTACACACGGTGTTTTAAATTCCGGCAGTGCTACCAAGAGAAGCAAAAATGTCCACAGTTAAGCACAGAAGAAGCTGCATTTTGGATATGTGACCTCCAAACCACCTTTTATACCCTCTTTGCCCCTTCAGAGGGGTATGAGTTAACATTCAATCAGGAATTGAAACAATTTTCACCAAAGAGCAGAGCCATGTAGCATAAGTATTAAAAAAGAGGGGGGAAGGGAATGAAGTCAAGTGCTTTAACTCAAAATATGGTCTGTTTTAAAATGTTTATGACAGACACGTCAAAGATATTTATTAAAAGTCTACAGTCATACCCATTTAAGATGCAAAGGACATATCTGGATTAAGCAGACAGGAAATGTAAAATGTGACAGGACATAGAATTTAAGTTGATCAATAAACACAGCTCCTAGAACAAGAGTTCTCAATTTTTTTATTTCATGACCTTGTATTAGCATAAAGTTTTCAAACATCCCTTTCATACTCTCTTGTTTACCCATGATGAAAGGAAGGGTATGCCTCTTTATATATTCTCTATAGGGATGATGGGGAAGGACTCTATTAGGGACTGTAGTGACAGGACAAGGGGTAACGAGCTCAAACTTAAACAGGGGAACTTTAGACTGGATATGAGGAAAAAATTCTTTACTGTAAGGGTGGTGAGGCACTGGAATGGGTTGCTCAGGGAAGCTGTGAATGCTCCATCCCTGGCGGTGTTAAAGGCTGGGCTGGACAGAGCTCTGCGTGACATGGTTCAGTGGGAGGTGTCCCTGCCCATGGCAGGGGTTTGGAACTAGATGATCTTAAGGTCCTTTCCAACCCTAACTATTCTATGATTCTATGATTCTATGTCTCTTCTCTCCCTGTTCCTAATCCTTTAGGGTTAGGAATCCATGATCAGAGCCATGATGAACTGGAAGATCATCACCTAATAACTTTCAGTTAGTATGCAACCAAGCAAACAAAGGAAATCAGAAATAATTCAGTCTCACAGCATTTATTCAGTGGCTATACTTTGGCCAATTAATAAAGCACCATGGAATATACTACCTGAAATGTGTCATGGTAAAACTGCGCTACTAATCACACTATGAAACCAGTAACAAAAAGCAGAGAAAACTGCACTTGAACATAAAGTAACGACATCAGAGGAAAAGTGACAAGCAAAAAAACCAACAGAACAAACCTCAAACCCCAAATACATTTCCAATGTTTTGGGCTCCTCCCCACCCTACTTTATACAGTGTTACTCCCTCACTTTCTTGACAACAAAAGCAGCTTTTGAGCCTTTTAGTCTGATGCTATGGTTTGGGTTTTGTTTTGTGTTGGTTGTTGTTGGTTGGTTTGTGGTTTTTTTGGGCAGGGGGGAGAAAAGACACCCCCACCCCCCCCCCAAAAAAAAGAACCACAAAACACCCCCCAAAAAAGGCAACCCAAACAAACAAACAAAACCAAACAAACAACACCACAAACCAAACAACTCCACAGTGGCTATGAAATAGAGAAGCCTGCTTTCTTAAATCCCACTCATAGACCAATTTACACACAATGTTCATTTCCCAGGGCATTCTTTGATCAGCACAAGCCTGATCTGCACATTCAGAGGAGCTCTGGGAGATGGTTGGTGTCAGGAAGGTGGCAGAGATGCCACCAAACCCATCTGCCTCACCAAGGCTGCATGATGCAGAAGCACTTGCAAGTCTAATCACCCATCAAAGCCACAGACAGGCTGCAGATTTCCTTTAGAGGCTTATGTAAAGCTGTTACATCTTACTTAAAAAGGATGAAGCCATGTAAACACATCAGATGTGATGAGGAAGTCTCTGCAATTTGTATTTATAAAGTCCACATTCCTTAACAGCATTTGCTGCATGTCAAAATATTCAGTCTACGTTGCTGCTTTCTCCAATTGTGTTAAATTGCCTCTGGCCACATTTAATTACCAGGATATTTATATTCTTGATTTATCTAAATGTGTACATTAAAGGTCAAATCCTGAATGAAATTAGTGAGACAACCTGGGCAGAGACTGAAAGGTTAAATATAAACATGTGCTAGTAACAGAAGGAAGAAAAGTTACTTCTGAGGACCTTTGCAGAACGGCATTTCTGGAGCACAAGGTTTCTTCAGCTTTTGAAAAATTCACAACTATGACCACAAATATATTTCATTCAGTCTGCTGCAATGCAAAGAAGCCAACAGCTAATGACAGATCCTAAAAAAACCCACTAAGATAGAAGCCTGCCCTCTTGCATTTACTGTCCTGGCTCTGCAGCGGTTAAAAGGCCGCCACAGCTGTGCTGGCATCACTGAATAGAGTGAACAAGGAAGCAACAGGAAAAATAAAGCTACCTTAATTTCAAGCCCCATTAGAACTGAAGGACTTGGGAGGGGGGGAGGAGGAAGGAGAAATCAATGTTTGGCAAATGGGAAAGGACAAAATCTGCAAAACGAAAAATGCATTTTCAGGCTAAGTTAACACAAACAACGGATGGTGAAAAGCACTTGAGGCTGCCCCTTTCAGGCTGTGTCAGCATTTCCATTTATAAACTCCGATTTTAGTTACACCCAAGTAGATTACCACAGGCTTCGGCTTAATTCTAGCAGATATCACAAAGTACATCACAAATGGCAACATAAAATAGCAGTAAGAGCACACTGGTTTAATAGTGCACCCTTTTGGTACCTGACATCAAAGTTTGTTTAAATTATGAATCACATACTTAAGTACACATGAACAGAACATACAGAGCTGGGCCAAGCATCCTGGGACCCAGATTCTATCAACACCCAAGGCTGCTTTTGTGTCAAGGCTGCTTTTGATACAAATTCTGTTTACCGTACTCTGGAAAATTTTAAAATATCCCAGCTACTTAATTTCAGCCTGCCTTAGTTGCTACTTGGACACATTTCAGTCTAACCTTCTGCCCTCATTTACATAAAAGCTCTTACTTCTGTATCTTGACCTCCAGAGAGCTACTCAGTTAATATTCTGAACATCTACACCCAGAAATCAAGACCAAGCCCTGGTATGCAACCCTTAATTTCAGTTCTGCCTAGACCAGAAGGACAAGGTGAAACTGTTGTACAAATGAGGTAATTCACAAAATTTTCCTTCAGCATAATGGAGCCAGGGCTTTACCTCAAGCTTTCCAAGGAGATCAACCATGTATGCAAGGAGAGCTCATTTCCAGCACTTATTTCACAGATCTGCACAGGGCTGGACCAAGCCTTAAAACTGGTAGTAGCACCATTTCTTGAAATTACACCATGCCCTTGGGCTTAGGCATTTCAGAACAAGTATGCAGGGGGCCTAAATCTAGAATTAAACCACTGTGACATGTTCAAAACACAAAAGCACAATATTACTGTAAAGCATAACATACACAGTCGTCAGTCCAACTATCTTTGTAGGTATAAATTAGGCCTTGATCCTGCAAATAACCCAAATAACCAGGTACCCAAAAGTATTTTACTAGAGCAGCACCAAACCTCTCACCAACATCCATACACATAAACTAAACAGCACACATGCAAGAGCCAGATCCTGGCTCACGTTACACTAGTGCAGCCTTGCCATATAGTGGGAATAATTCCTCCTTTGGCTGCCACTACTGTGACTTGAGAGAGGTCTGCCATGACAGTGCCCACTAGAAGAGGATGTTGTAGTTCGCACATTTGGAAGAGAAGAAACACCTTTCAGAATGTCAATATTCTGTTTATATACACAGATCCCATTTGTGGGATACCAGCTTGCACAATCAACCCTTACCTAGGATTTTTAAAAGCCACAAACAAACAGAAAACCCAACACACATCTCTGTGCTAAATATGGCATCAAGAACATCAAGGACCACTTGACTACCACATTCAACTTCAAAAGATTTTGCCAAAATAGGGCTTTTTGACAACTTGGGTCTTTATAAAGTCTTCACATAGGAATTCTTATGAACTGCATTTCCTGCAAGAAGTTTGTTGCGTTGCATGCACTTTAAGAAGACCATCACTGAAATCAGAGAGGAAAAATACAGAGTCCTATCATTCAATGGCAAGCCTAGACTTTTTCATAATCTTCCCCGCCTACTGCTCTGGTGGGAAACATTTCCTGGACTCTCAACCCTTTCATGTGAGAGCAATCTACATTTTACATCTGATAAATAATTCAGGTAATTAATTGAGCTGCAATTTGGTGCACTTCTTTTTAGTCAGCACTATGGATGGAGTACCATTTAAAAGAGGTTCTGTACAGAAAGTCCCTCTTGCTTGTTAACCCAAGCTGATGCTTCTATTAAGGTGAATTGCTAGATTCTCTAACACTTTCTGAAACTCACATCGGCATCCTCGGACTTCGTGCCCTAGGATGCTCCCCTGTGTTTTTCTTGCTCTGTTTTAGTCCATATGAAAGAAGAGATTTCCTGGAGTTCTCCTGAAGCACTGAGAGCCATCATTTGAGAGATCATATTCTAAACATACCTCTCTATGCTGCCTGAACAGACTGCAGCATAAGAAAGAACACAGACAGTAGGTAAATATTTCAGGTAAGAAAGCTGAAGAAGCTCAAGCAAACTGTCCAAAGAAATCAGTGGATGCAAAAGAGTTGTGTGAACACACGACAGGAAGTCTCGGGATTATTTTCATGCTGTAAAAGCTTTGACAATTTAAAAGTCAGCAGAAACCTAAAATTCACACAATAAAGATTTAATCATATTTGTAACCTTCACATAACTGCAACAGTCAAAGGCTAAACATTAGATCTGCACCTCTGGCTGTAAAGTATTCATGAACTGATAACATTGCCTGCTCAAACTGAAGCAGAGGGTCACCACACATACAAGAATAATTGAAGTGTTAGAGAATCTACAATCAACTACGTTTCAGACACGATTTAAGTATGCACACTGAGCATCAAGAGAAAATGGGATGAGAAAGGCCAGCTGAGCCTACAACAGGGATGGCAAATCAGTGAATCAAGTTCATTAAGTATCTGAGAATAAGTTTTTGCTGGTTAAAGAAAATGAGTAATGGTAACATTGGAAAGTGCAGAAATAAACACAAGCCTGAAGAAACCAAATGAAACGGAATTAGCCAGGAAGAAAACAAATCCCAACTATCATCAGCAGGTGTAAGAAAAAGTAACATAGGAAGAAGCTTTTGTAGCATATCATCATCTAAAGCATCAAATCATTTAAGACCTAAGGTTAATTAGAGGACAATCAGCAGTGTATAGCACAAAGGTCCTCTTACGTAATTAAGAACAAAAACTTCACAAAAACTATTCAGAAAGGGCAAGATCCTGTAGCTGATGACTGCATACAGGTTACTTGCAGCTAAGAGACCATTACTGACATCAGCTAGATAGCTTGAGATGTGACTGCAGATATCCTCAAATAAAAGAAGTTCTGCAAAACAGCACCAAAAGCTTTTCATCTGTTAATTGCATAACAAACAGGAATAAAACATTTAAAATGACTCTTCATCTAAAATGGAGCACCCTGCCATGATTCCCACTGCAAACAGTTTCAGCTAATTTACTCTGAAGATTTTCCACATGTGGCCTGCAAAGAAGTTTCATTAAAAGCACTCATTTGTTAGGCCTCAGACATGAGCAGTTAAAGTGATCACTGATTAAATCACCAGTGTTAATCATGATTCAAAAGAGCAAGCAGGGAACTTTGATTTAAATGATTGATTTTAATCCTCTTTTTCATTTGCACTTTTCAGCTGTTTTCCTAATGGAAAGGTTGAATCTCATTGGCTGATTTGGTCATTTAAACACTGATTTGCAATTAACCACTGTCTTACGTTAGATCTGAAACTTTCCTAAACAGAATACAATCATATCTATATTTACGATATTAACTTCCTCTTACAAGCACAGAATTTATTCAGGATCTTAAACATTTTTATTAAGCTTGAAAAGAATGAATTAGAAATGTCTTATTCATCTTACACATGAGCTTCGTATCCAGCTCCTAGGATGGACTAGAATCCTCTGAGAAACAGACCACATTAAAATGTTCAGCCAATTAAAATGCACTACATAAAGCAAAAACTACCCAGCCTGTATTTCAAAATGCTTGCAGCGTTTCAAATTGTCTCTGTGACACCAAAGAAATCATTAACTTAGGTAGGAGAAAGACAGACTGAAAATGACAGCTAGACGAGGAGGCATTTCAACACTTAAAACATGCAAACAGACCAATATTTAAGACATTTTCCAGCATGCTTATGCAAGGTAAGTACCCAGTTCCCACAGAAATCACCTCAAGTGGGTCTCAGATACCAGATCTGCTTAATCACAGCTGAAAATCTTTTTATTTCAGCTGTAAGATACTGAAGAAAAAAAAAATCTCCTCCCACACCCTCCAAGCTTTTCCAACTAAGAAATCTTCCCTGTCACTTACTTGTTTAAAAAAAAATGCTTAAATAATTTTAATAGTCTATAGCAAGCTTAATCCATAATGTCAACTTAAACACTTCCTTTTCCTGAAGAAATAAATGCATTCTAATGAAAAACAAATATTGCCATGGGTCATGGGGATGAGAAATTTTATTGAGAAGATCACATAATATACCAGAGTCACCATATGGAATGACAAGGCTTTGGGATAAGGTAAAATTAAGATAGAAGCAAAATCTAAAGGCTTTCTTAGGTAATCAGCAAAACAAAATAAAATGTGAGTATTAGACAGTCCTATTTATCTTCTTATATGCCACAAGACCTAGATTCACAGAGTCAAGAGCTCCATTGCTTCTGGGTTTAAAAATCTACAATATGATTGCTCTTAAAGCAGAAAGGGAAAACACCATAGAAATCAAAGAATTAGCAGCAGTAAGAAAAGAAAAAAAGGAAGTTTAACATCACCAATTAGAAGTGCAACATCAGAAACTGGAACAAAGGAAAAAGAATGAGAGAAGACAAAGTGAACAATGCCAGTTGTTTATTGCTCTCATCATGCAGTAGATCAAGTCTCCAGAGTACGCCAATTTTTGGTGAAAGAGAGGAAAACCACCTGGGAAGGGTGGGAACATAGCCAGGCATGGTAGGAATTGTCAGAAGGTGAAGAGGAGAAAAGGTACAAGAAGAAATCCCAACTTCAGAAAGCCCTTTAGCTGCCCTAAGTAATCAGTCCTCATGCAGATATAGTCACTCCTCTTCGTTCCTAGCCTGAGAGTGCTGAAGGCAGTGCCAAAACAGAGGAGTACTGCTTGCACTGCAAGGAAGCATGTCCTTGATGCGTGTCCCAGGGCGCATATGTACCATACTGGAAAGGCTATGGGGCTTAAAGAACAGCGGATTAAGTAGATCTACCTGAAGACAGGAGACCACAGGGCTCCTAACACTAGGACAAGACTTGACCAAGTACCTGTCCACTCAAAATGGATGGCACCAAAAGCTTAAACAAAACATACCATTAGGTAGAATAGGGTTTCTTCACACTCCCCATTCTCTTCTGAAGTTCAGTAGCTGAGGGCATACTACTTCTGCTAAAAAAAGAAGAGCTAACAACTCTTTTGACCCTTCTAACTTAGCCAACTGCCATTAAGGAGAGACAATATAAGCTTCAAAATTATTAAAAAGTAATTCAGACTGATATCTTCAGTGCAACCCACAACATCAATTTCATAACCAGCTCTTAACTCAGTAATTAATACCACAGATCTCTTCATCATTAAGGTATCCTACAAGGGCAGGTAGCTATCATAACACAAAAATAAATGGCTCATATTAATTTCTAAGGGATCTGGGGAGATGAGCTACATGAAAATTTACAAGATTAAATCATATTGGTAAAGCATATACAAAAGTTGCAAAGCAAAAGAAACATGGCAAAGTCAGTCTACCACCAAGACAAGATTGTGACATTGAGACAGACTGAAAGAAAAAGCTACTCACCTCTTTTGTATTTTGACTTAAATGCCCCTATTCCAACACCTCCAAACTGACAAGTGGTTCTACGTGTGCTCTTACAATCAAACATAGAAAGATCTTAAAATTATAAGGGAGAGGTATTCATGCTGTAGTTCAGGCTTGCAAAGCCAACAGACAGGTCCACAAAGGCAGATAGTACATACCTAGTTCTTCTTGACTGCAGTAAGAGTTTGGAACTTAAAGTATGTCTGCCAGCATGGTACTTAAACGCTGCTTCTGATGGTTAACAAACATCTTCCACCATCAAAAAAGTACATCTCTCCTGTACCCCCTCTAGCCAGTGAATTAAAGACAGAGCAAGACTATTTTCACAAGTGCTTTCAAGGAGCTTTCTTTGAACCACAACACAGAAACAACATTTACAAAGGCAGTGTAACTCAAATGTCCCTACCTGGATGTCGGTGTCCTTCACAGGTTCAAGAGGCTCAAATGTAGTGACTGCACTTAGACTCTCTAGACGCTGAGAAATGTGAGATATATCGAGCCCTCTAGACCCAAGAAGCACAGACCTACAAGGAAGAAATTATACAGGTATGAAATCAGTATTGAAAAGACAGAACTCTAAACCCAAATTCATTGCCAATATTTAGGTTAGCAGCTAGCCATGTACAGACAGTGCTCTCAGCTGTGTTATAAAACAGCAAAAAAAACCCCAGACTTTGAATAGCCTTATGTGTATCTCCAGCCACCTCAGCCCTGCTGAACTCTTTCTGCTGTTCCACTGCAGTACTGCACAGTTGCCAAGTCCTTGCAGAGAGAAAAAAAATCTATAATATACTGGTAAATGTCTTCAGCAGCAGCCAGGACAAGGTACTGCACTTTCTGGCTTTAGTGCCCAAATTAAAGAACAATAGCTCCTCAGATACATCCTCCAATCACTATATTGGGTTTTGGAAACAGGAGAAAGGTAGGGGGGGCAGAGAAACCAGCTCTGCAGTCATTCTGTTTCTACCGGGCATATCCTCCCACCCATACTAGAAGTCAACCCTATAAACAGCTTCTGCTCTCTGCAGAGTTTCCCATTCTGGTACTCTGTACTTACGCCTTAACATCAGCAGTCTCCTGGGAAGTGCGGGTCAGAGTGCGGGACCGCAGGCGCTCCCCAGCCTGCTGAATCTCCTGCAGGTTGCGTTCGACATGAGGCAGCTCAGAAATACCTTCTGTCTCAGCTGCAAGCTGTTCCGCCTGCTGGAGAAGCTCTCCAAAGCCTTCAGTATCCATCTCTGTTTCAGGTCTCACTCAAGATGCACAAAGACCTTCAGAAAAAAAGAAACGATGCTTGATCAACTATAAGCAGTTTCTATACCTATGGCAGCATAGACAGAACAGTAAGAGTGGGTCTTCTAGAACAGGATAATCCTTTGCCCATCCTCCCCAAGCACTAAACATTACGGAAATACTTTCAAGTGGTCTCAGAGAGCTTTGCCTTGCAGGACTACGTTCTCAAGGCCTATCTATGGACCTGTCAGAAATGGGATGCAAATGCCATACACTGGCTTGTTATAAATGACATTGAAAGCAGAGACATCCCTGTGAAGATTTTGGTGTTAATTTAGCTAAAAACTACCTGTACACACATAAGTATATATATGTGCATACTAAATACATATATAAAAAGTAGTTTGAAGAGTTAGATTACTCAATGATCCTCATGAATCCCTTCCACTCAAGTTTCCATATGGTTTTATATTTTTATATATTAAAAATTGAGATACATACATATGCTTGCATAGAAATACATACACATGTATCTAGAACTTACATATGAACTTAAATTAGCAGCAAAACAGACAAGCATACACATGTACACAGACAGCCATAACTAACCACCTACTAAAATGTGCTAATCTATACACAACACTAATCCCTTAGTCAAAAGGGTAAGTACATGCTGTTCCAACATAGAAGACATGCCTCTAACTCAGAGGCATTGTTGTGGTTTAAGCCCAGCTGTAACTC
>JAOEHY010001725.1:0-20575 GCA_025447955.1 Psilopsiagon aurifrons
GGGGGACTGAGATTTACCAGGGGGTTTCCCCCAGACCTTTTTCCCAGTGGGGTTTAAAGCGACTGCTCGCAATAGTAAAGCAAAGCACGCACGTTTGGGGTGACCAAAGCCTTTACTTAATGCGCCTTCATCCTCCGGAGTGGTAGGAAAACCATGTAATAGGTCTGTAAACGCATGGTCACAACTGTTACATCCAAACTGAACTGTTACATCTATAGTGAGCAGTATGTTAAAGAAGAGAGAAAATTTCAAGGAAATAACTCAGATCGGGGTGTAAAACAGTTTGGGGATCTCTTGGCCAGTGCATCCCATCAGCCTGGAGAAGAGAGGACCCTGGGGAGACCTTATGTGGCTTGTCAGTGCTGTAAAAGGAGCCTATAAAAAAGATTGAGAGAGACCTTTTAGCAGGGCCTGTTGTGATAGGACATGGGGTGATGGTTTTAAACTGAAAGAGGGGATGTTCAGGCTGGATGTGAGGAAGAAATCCTTTAGGATGAGAGTAGTAAAATAGCGGCACAGGTTGCCCAGAGGTGGTGGATGCACCATCCCTGGAGACATTCAAGGACAGGCCAGAAGTGGTTCTGAGCAACCTGATCTAGTTGAAGGTGTCCCTGCTCATTGCAGGGGGTTGGAACTAGATGAGCTTTAAAGGTCCCTTCCAACCCAGACCATGCTGTGATTCTGTGATCACTGTGTCTTTGGAGGGGGAGCACCAGGCTCTGTTGAGCATTCCAGTTTCACAGCAGTGGCTGTCAGAGGGCCCAGAAGATGTTTAGAGGGTGTTCGAAGTGATGGCTCACAGGCACGCAGCCATAGCCTGGAGCTGGGATGAGTGGTCAGCACAGCTGCTCAGCATCCCCCCCAAAAGCTGGGAGCAAACCTCAGGATGGCTGTAATCCTCCCTCTCTTCCTGGAAAGGGCCGGGCCGGAATATCCCACTTCAGAGAAAAGGGCCTAACAAAGGTTTCATTGTTTGAAAAGTCCAGTTTCATCAAGCACCTTCTTGTTGCCCAGTTTCTGAGTTTGATTTATGTGCTGTTTGCTGTGAAATCTGTCTGCATGCGTTTGCTCCTGACACCTGAGGGTTTGTGTGACCATGTCCCTTTGAAACACACTCCTGAGCTATGCTGCAGCCTTGTGATGTAGCGATGCAAATACAGTGAGCGTCTTGTGTTACGCACCCAAAACACAATAAACTCTGTTTGCTTTGCTCAGAAGGTGCCTCCAGATGAGTGGTTCAGCTGCAGCTGGTACCCGCAGAGCTTCCACCCCTACTCTTTGTTCCATACAAGCGTGTGCCTGCACCAGGAGAGGCTGTAAAAGCTGACTTTTGTCTGTGAAGCGGTGATGAATCATACCTCCTCATTCCTGCATGATATCACCCAGCCTGCCGAAGTCTGGGAGGAGACTGGCCTGAGGTTTCCTTGCTTGCGTTAGAAAATCCACCCAGCCAAACACTGTGTCTTGCAGAGAGCTCAGGACTCATTCATGTCCCACCTCTGCTGCTCTCTCTGGTGCCGAGGAGCTTTCCTCGAGGACTGAGTTAAAGATGTGCATGAATGCCGTGTCAGCACCGGCATCTCCATCCTGTTACGAGGGAATCCAAAACAATTCTTCCTGTAAAAGAAACCAAGTCTGCTGGGAAGTAACACCAATGAAAACGGAGACAAGGGAAAGAGCAGGGAAGAAAATGGAGCCTGCGAGCTTTGTGGAGACAAACAATTCCCACCGGCATTCATCAGGGCTTCATTGCCTAAATTGCATGCGGGCTGTGAGGGGCGGTCTCTGCTGAGCAGCAAACTGTCGGGGTTTCAGAGTGATTTGCTGGCATAGGAGGTGGATGATCAAAACACAGAAATCCCCACTATTAAAGTATTCATTTCAAAAGCTGATGGGAAAGCTGCTGGCTGCGAGGCGCTTTCTCCTCAGGGCCTGGGTTACCCCTCACGTAACTTAAAGCTTGTCAAACACTCAACCCAAGTAAAATAATTACCCCAATCGGTATAAAATTGTGGGTGGGCTGCATTCCAAACTACATTGAACTGAGCTGAAGTAGAGGCAGTTTTACTCTGAATAAAAGTACCTGCAGTTGAATTGCTCCCGATGGGAAGTGTCCACATGTAGAGCAGCCCTCAGCTTTCAGAGCTGCATCAGGAATTAATTTGGCAGCCTTCTGTCAGCCATAGATGTTTTTTCCCCAGGATTTGGGGAATGAGAACATGAACTAAAGGACTCCATGTTTCACAGGTGCCTTCTTTCTTTCAGTTGCTCACACACCTTCTCCCACATGCTTTCCAGGAGAAGCACAATTCCGCAGCCTGCAAAGGGCCCGGTCGCACTCTCACTTTGATCAACCAAAACGGGACCATGAATTTCTGCTTTGCCTTTGGTCACTTGGGAATTTTTCAATTATAATTCATTTCCAAACCCTAACTGGAGCTCTCCTTCTGGATGGGGAATCAGCAGAACCAACAGGAGATGATGTGAACCCTGCTGTAGGAGCCAGCCTCAACATCCAGCCAAAACACAGTATCTCCAACATGCTCATTCTTCAGCTGAGTGCTGAAACCCTGCAGCAAGCTCTAACAAAGAACACACATTATTCAAAAGGGAGGTCAAACGTGTTCATGGATCCAATCTCATCACTACAGCCACTTTATCTTTCCCCAGCTCAGTATTTTCCTCAGTGTTTGTTTCCAGTATTTTTCCACCCTGAAGCCTTATCACCTCTTTGTTTCTTGTTTGAATATTCCATTCTGGCTCTTCTGTGCTGCTGGTGACACTGGTGGTTTCCTTCCTTTGTTATCACAGACCGACTGGGTAAACTATAGCTATTCAGCTTTGTGACCCATTTTGAATGTGCATTCAGGTTTTCCATTTGCCCACCTCCCAGTGTCTACCAGAGGTCCTATGCTTATCTGGGAGGCCTGATAATGACCCCCAAAGGCTATTTCTGAACATCTTCCCATGAGAGAGGGATTTCAAGCATAGTTACAGCTTTGTAGTTCTCCAGGCCAGGAGATTTTCTTGCTCTACAAACCACCTTCTTTAGACTATGACTGTTTCTTCTTAGAGTGGTTTCAGGAGGCTGAAGTCAGCCTCGAGTCCTCTCCAGCAGCCGGCTGGGTATGGCAGAAGTAGAAATGAGATGCTCTAATATTTTCACATCAATTTAAGGGTGATAAGTTGGTGTATGGGTTGCTATAAACATTTTCTTCACTGCTTTCCTTCTTGCAGAAGTTAGTCATCCATAAATCAATGGATAGACACAATTTGACTATCAGTCAGTGATAAGTTGCTCCTCTTTGCATGCCTCCCAGGCCCTTCATGAAAGGTTTATTTCAGATTGTGAAAAAAGTACCTGATGAACCTTGTAAATTCAACAAATGAGGATGCTAAGATAAAGCTTTGTTTTTCAGAGTTCAAGGTAGAATTCAGCCACTCCATAGATGAATGGGGTTTTTTTACATGAGGGCCTAAAAATCTCAGCCTGTACACTCCACTTGCTAGAGTGGGGGCATCTCTCTTGGTTGCTTTCAGCTCAACTCAAAAAGTTGCTCACTGCATCCTCACTTTATTCCTAGCAGGCACAGCTTAGGTTATGAAGAGGCTTCATGGCACTTATGACAGCCCTAAAGCAGCAGCAGCATCCTGGAGATGCACCCAAACATTTGTGTAGCCCCCAGCATGTCTGCTGGCACCTCGATGACCTGGTAGTTACTCCAGCTACCTTTCCATTTCCAGACAGAATATGTTCCACTGTATGATTAGCTATTCAACAGGGATATGCGATCTGCAACTGGGGATGTGCTGGGAATTACAGTTTTCACTTATCCATCAGTCATGCCTGATTTGCAATCTAGAGAGAGCATATTTACAAATGTCAATCCAGTTTGTTGATGGAATGGCAACTGAAGAAGACAAAGTTAAATCAGACGTTTTCTGGCTGAAGACATAGAATGAAAGGGCATCTGAAGTGTGGGAAGGTGATTACTATAGTACAAGTGATTAAACTGGAGAGGTTTTAATAAGGCTTCATTTGGCAGGTCCCTACTTCATGCAGAAAGCTCTTGCGGAAAGTATGAACTGAACTTTGCTTTGACCTGCCTTTGGTGTAGAGAGGGCTGTAATACATTAATACTACATATTCCTGTGTAACACAGAGATGACCTTTCTCAATCACAGGAATTCAAAACTATTGTGGGAGGAAAGACTCCGAGCACTGTTTCATGGCATTCACGCAATTTGTCCTCCCTGCAGTCAGTATTTCTTGGAGTATATTACATACACTTCAATATATATAAACTCCACAAAATATCTTTTCTTACATTAATCAGTCCCTGACAGTTTCATCTTCATTTCCATTTCCACTGCCTGAGTCCTTTCTGGTGCCTTCCTAACCCGATACCCAATGGGATTTATGTATGACAGATTCTTAATGGCTTCAGTGTATTTCTTTACTTAATAGTTTAAAAATTCCCTAATATCCCCAAAGCCAACATCCTGTGAAACGAGTTAATTTTGAAACTCATTATTTGGATGAAGTCCAGGCAAATCTCAGCCCTGTGGCGGATTTAACTGCAGGCTTCCCAAGGATTACTTAATTTATAGGCTTTGCAGGATCTCTCAGATCAGAGTTATTATTTTGGCTTTTGAGAGTTCTTTGGCGGATGCCCAAGTGTTGGGAACTGTCATTCCGAATTCTATTTAATTCATTTGTTTGTCTAAATCATTCCTTAAAGGTTTATCTCGCCGATCTCAGCATCCCACAGAGAAAACCCCAGCTGTGATAGAAATCATTAGGATAATGAAAGAAACCTCATAGGTCCAGTCGAATTTCTTCTGTAATCACCTTCAGGTGGAGCAGCCTCCTGCCTCCCCAGGCTTCCTGGCTTTGTAGGATTGCCACAGAGAAAACTATGTGCAAGCGGTCTACCTTTGATTCTCTTAAACACCGTGAAGCAGACACAGATTCAGAGAAAGGACTAGGGTGAATCCTCTGTCTAAGATGTGTTCAGAGGGTAAAAAGCAGCAGAGCCTGACCCAAAATGCACTTATTCATCTGGCAAATATTCATGAGACAATTTTTATGCATTATTCTTGTTCATCAGACTCCAGAACTTCATAGAGCTGGGGTTTTGCTGAGCAGCAAGGATAAATCCCTACCTCATGAACACTGCAGACTAAACACAAGATAAGAGCTGGCGGGTGGATTTCCCAGTGGGAACATCACTGGGAAGCAATGACACAGCATGGTCAGCTCATGTTTGGAGCACAGCAGCAGCCTGTTCTGGATAACAGGCAGCCTTGCAGAAGGCTGTGGAGAAGGACAAGGCAGCTCAGCGGGGTTCACGATGCTCACAAGATATTTCATAGTGCTTTCAACAAACAAACCCATTGCCATCCAGAGGCACCTGGATTGGCTGGAGAGGTGGGCCAGTGCAAACCTCATGGGGTTCAGCAAAGCCGCGTGCAAGGTCCTGCACCTGGGTCAGGGCAATCCCAATCCCAATCCCATGCTAGGGGACACTGGATTGAGAGCAGCCCTGAGGAGAAGGACTTGGGGCTGTTGGTCAATGAGAAGCTCCCCATGAGCCGCAGTGCATGCTTGCAGCTCAGAAATAAACTGTGTCCTGGGCTGCATCCCTAGCAGCGTGACCCCTTAAGGTCCCTTCCAACCCAAACCATTCTGTAATACTATGAATATACTGACCAGATGCGAGGAGCTGTTTGCTGGGGGGGGCACAACCTCCTCCCAAGAGCTTCAGCTGCTGTCCTGGCACTGACAGCGAGGGCAGGATTAGCCCCGGCTCTTCCTCTCCATAAGCTGTAATCTTTGTGCAGGCACAGTAATGTGACCGATGAGCAGCAGTTGAGAAAGTAAGAAGAAATATTGGCATATTGTAAGCAGAAGAGGAGATTACAAGTGATCTGCTTCTTCTGTAAGGCTAATTGTTCCCATTATGGGATTAAACTGATAGATTTCCCATCAGAAACGGTGCCTGGAAGAACAAAATCAAAACCTCTGGCCTAATGTGAGTCACTCCACTGAGCAGCTGAACACTGAGCTTTTGTGTGTTTTTCTTACGAAATCGTGACAGATGTCAGCTGTTGGCATGTTCTGGAAACAAATCTGGCACATTTTCAGTATCAGTATTTCATGCAGAAGAAACCAAGGGATTGTACCTATTCAGCCAAGGAGGTCTCCAGCCTTTCTTTGGGATGTCAGCATCTATCGCCCCAACTCTTGTCTCTCTTGATAGTGATGCTTCCTTTTTTGGGTGTTGTACAGCTCCAGAATGCAGACAACTGGAGAAAATTCAGCTGAACGTTCTCAATTTATGCAGGTCAAGGAGAGTTTGCCTTGTATCAGTCAGAGATAATACAGCAAACTAACTGCTCTTGAAAGGCCGAGTTCCACAGATGCCGATATTAAGCCTCAGGAATCACAAAGGTTTCTGTGGGTGGGTTTCACAGAAGCTTTACCATTCATTTCAAAACATCCCACTGACAGTGATAGAGGGACAAACAGTACTCTAAAATATAGGGGGGTAAGCCTTGTGATACCTTATCCCTGTGTATTCTGTCCGAATTCATTTAGCCCAATCCCTCAGCTGGTATCTCACCCTGTGCTAAGGTATTCCTAATGTGCTGAGGATGTCCAGAGTGAGCAGTCCTCATCCAGTGTAAAAGGCTGTGTCCTACAAAGTGTAACCTGCATGGCAAGGGCAAAGCAATGCCAACAAAATTGCTTAGGGCATGATAATAGGATGTAAGACACAGCTCAGCTCACTACTTGCATGGGTGCTTCTTCCTCCACTCAGGCAGTTCCTCATCACTTGCAGGACATTTGTAGAAGCTACCTAAAGAGGCACAAGCATCTTCACACCATACATGAAATCCAGTAATACACAGGCTCATCAGTTCTTATTGCCTCGGGGAACTGAAGGAGACATCCCTAGAATCCAATGGAAAATGCAGAGCATATTTGGTGGTGTTTATCCTGGATGCGAGGAGCATGTTTAGCAATTTGAGCTCTCCCAGTTTCCTGAGTTCTATGGATTGCTGGAGGATGATTTCCAAGCATCTTTTGGAAAATATTTTGCTTGAACTTTGAGGTGAAATGCTCTGAGGCGCTTGAGCTGGACAAGAGGATAAGCATTCATCATCCGTGAGCATGAGATGAAGAAACTCAGAATTAAGACGCTTTGGTGCCGAAACCTTGCTCTTTCTGGAAGTGAATCTCCTGGGCCCCAAGCGAGACCAAAAGCAGGCAAATAACATGCAAATACCGCTTTCAAGATTGCCATAACAGTTTAATATTGACCTTTGGAATTACTATGTCTCTTGTCCGATTTCTCTTTTAATATTCCTGAAGTTTGCACGTGTGTGCCCAGATTCCACAAATGGAGCAGCACAAATCCAGAACCCTGAGTACAGGCGGTGACTTTACTGAGTAGGTAAAAAATGAAATAGAAGCAATTGGCAATATTTGTCTTCTAGCACATAAGCAGGAATTCATAAATGCTTGCAGGAATGTAACATATCTACCTCCTGAAACAGCCATATCCTGTTTCTTTTGTTTCCTTCTCTGCTTTTGCAGTGACTGTTGCTACAACACCATCCATCACTGCTCCTTTTATCTGTCAGGCCCTCCAGCCCTGTACCTGCCCCCTCAGGTCTGAGCTGTCTGGATTTCCTCTGTGTTTGTTGGTTTAGGGTGTAGGTGCCCATCCTTTTCAGCTGGAGCTGTGTGGGTGATGCAGTTATCCCCTCCGGTTCCTCAGCACCCTTCCTGTACCTGCTCAGCTGGTTGCATGAATAGGTTTCAGACAAAGAAGATTAGTTTTATCAGGATTCATCATGGGGCATGCTCACTGTGGACTGAAATGGCAGTTAAGATGGGCATGGTCCAGGCTGAGAGGGAGAAAGTGATGGCTACAGCCAGAGGACAACACACATCAACATCCCTGTTCAGAGAAGTTCAAGCACATCTTTGGCCATCTCTTTTCTCTGGTATCATTAGGGTCTTAACACATAATCATGTAGCTAGTAAGCTGCAGGTTCCTGCCATGGAAGATACTCCTCTGATCTCTTCCGAGCATTGAGCTAGGTTACCTTCTGCAGCATATTCCTTGAAACTACTTCTGCACAAATGGTAATTTCATTTTCTTTTCCCCTCATTCCAAGCATGCAGTTACTCGGATGTGGAAAAGCTGAGCCTGAACAAAAGTTTAAAGTATTTAGAAGGATTTGTCATTACTCAGAGAAATAGCCCTGACATTTACTGGAGCGCAAGGAAGTGGAGAGACAGAAATGTGCTACTCAGAAACTGTGTCGGCCAGGCTGAAGTTCTGCCTATGGCAGCATCTGGGCAACTCATTTAGGTGGAGAGAGCTGTGTTGCATGATTTGGAGTAGAATTTGTCCTCAGAGTTTAAATAAGATACATTTTATTTAAGAGCCTGCAAGGCTGTAGGTGATACTGCACAAAAACGTGTCTAAGAGCACTGAAAACTTTGATTCAACGTTCAGTCATGTCCATAGGAAAGTTCCCACTGGTGATGGTGGGAGTGTCATTTTGATGAGCAGCTTGGCCATTGTCCCCAGTGTTCTGTGGGCATTAAGATAATCACTGGTTCCACCTAATAAAGAGTCAGAGCTCACTATTTCCTTATTAACACATGCAGCCCTTGTGTTCTTCAGCTTTTTTCTGGCTCTCTTAGGAAGGGGTATGACCTGCCTGTGGCTAGATGGCCAGGAAGATGTGCAGGAAGGATGAACTGTTCAGCCTTTCTAATTCCTCTGTGCCTCTTTGAAGATGTAATAAGGCTTTTTGGCTGGCTTGAAACCTTGGCAGTGCTCTAAAGCTCATTATTTCTTCGCAGCAGCACTACCATTGACCTGCCTCTGCCGCACAGCCACCCAGCACTGTGGCCTTGCCTCTGCTTGTTCATCTTCAGGAAAACCTCATCAGGCCCAAGGGACACCACTCACAGCTTCTTTCAATATCTTAATTGCAGCACTACTTTTAAAGCAATCAGTGTTGCTGCTGAGGGAGGGAGAATACAAATACAGGTGGATATTTGCTTCTCTGTTTTCATGGATGCAGAGTTAATTGTGCCTGGTCAGAATGTCTCGGGAGCAGCATAAATGATTTAAACATGTGTTTGAGGAAGCTTTTAGTTCATGGATCCCCAGGTACTTTTCCAAGTTGTGCTTTTGTAGAGTTTTTTAAATAGAATCATTGAATTCCAGACTAGTTTGGGTTGAAGGGACCTTAAAGCTCATCCGGTTCCAACCCCTGCCACGGGCACCTTCCACTAGAGCAGGTTGCTCCCAGCCCCATCCAGCCTAGCCTTGTATAGCTGCACTATTTATTGTTATCAATAGGTGCACTAAATATACCTATAAATGTCCTTGGAAGTGTGGAAGAGCTTACAAACTGTGTAGACAAGGCCCTCAGTGACACGGGTTAGTGGTGGCTTCGGCCGTACTGGGGGAACAGTTGGACTTGATGATTTTAAAGCTTTTTCCAATGTGATTGATTCTACGGTTCTGTGATCACAGAGCACAAGAGGCTGGACCGGACCTCCGGAGGTCATTGGACCTGAGCTCTGGCTCATAGCAGGGCCAGCTTCGTCATTAGACCTCATTCTCAAGTCAGATGGGGTCCGACAAGTTAAAGGAGGAGAGATGTCCCATGCTCTTGAAGTGCCACAGAAACCTCCATCATCTCAATGGTCCATAAGCTGAAGCTGGGAGGGAGCAGGCATGTAGCTGAGTTCACCAGCAGAGAGGTTTCTCTGCATCTCACTGCCACTGAGCATCAACTGCTGGTGACTCATTTGGAAATGATCTGTTGGCAGGTTGTCCCCAGCCAGCACAAAGCCTTCATCCCACCCTCCTGCAGACCCTGCACTGCACACACCATTTCCATGCTGTCAGGCAGGGATGAAATCCAGCTGACAACAACAGATACCAGGGAAAAGAACCCAACAACTGAGAGTTTCTGCTCCCAGAAGAGATTTGACGAAGGAAATAGTGGAAGTCCCTGCACTGAACTTGGCAAAAAACATTTGGATAATGCTGTCAGGAAAATATTCTTCACTGAATGGAGCAGCTTAGAAGGTCTTTTCTCTATTTCTGTGACTATGAAGACGGAATTAATGAGTAAGAGGCCGTTCCGGCCCATGTCCAACTGGATTGTTACAACACGCTTAGGGAAGCAAAATTTTTCTCTCCTTTTGGACAATCAAATTGGTATTTTTAGTCCTGGAGAGAGCTTTCTCCTCCGTAATGACGTAAGGTTCCTGTTAGCTCATCAGATTGGGTCACCTGCTGCAAAAAGCTCAAAAGAGACCAAACTGCACACCCATTAGGTCTGACCATCACCTCGAAGTGGGATGGTGGGGGAAGACTTCCCACTGTGGAATAGCACCCAAGCGGGGGAGCAGGCAGGACACAGCCCAAACAAACCACGAAGCCTGACTCTGGTTTGAGCTGAACTCTTGTTATTTCCTGTCCGTTTATGGAGTTATTTGACGTTAGGCAGAATATGACGCTACTTTATGGCTGCTTCATGTGAGACGAAATATGTGATGAGCTAAACAAATACCAAAATCCACAAATTATACCCAGGTGGCAAATTTATTGTTGTGTTTTCCAAAGCCTTTTTTGTATAATCCTCCTCAGGGTGGGGGCTAATCAGGGACGCTGGATCTCTGCCTGGTGACAGTCTGCAGAGCTGTGTCCAAGTGCGCTCATCCCTGCTGCTTTATGCCAGCTAACAGTTTGCCTCATCTATTTCATGTTCTTATACCGAGAAACCCTGAGCTCTCATGTTGGTCAACAGAAAAACATCTTGTTGCAGTGCTGATCTGTTCAGAAATAGAGGGTTTAAATCTGGAGGGGTTGATATAAGGCATAAAGAAACATCTTTTTTCTGTAGGGGTGTTGGTTTCTGGTCCCGGTCGGAGCTGTCTGGGGACACATCCAGCCCTTGGCGTCTCCCGCATCCCAGCATCTCCCTGCTTTGGATACGGTTTCTCTGTAGCTGGAATTCTCTGCTTCTCCCCACTCACACCCCCAGGGTTGTGTAACTGCTCTAAAGTGTTCTCTGGAAGGTTTTTTCCTGTCTCCTGTTTTTTTCCTCTCGGAGGCTATCAAATCACATTCACCTAAAACTTTCTGTGCAAGTAACTAAAGTAATTTCCTTTGAACATTCATTCGAGGCTTGTTAGTTTATAAAGAAATCTGGTTCTCTTCCATCGCCCTTCCCAGGCACTTCCTCTGCATTCCTGGCCTGCGTGTCAGTAGGAAATGCAGGTGCCTCAACCTTGGGCTGCTGGCACCTGCTGCTGTGGAGAACAAAAGTGTGAGGCTGTGTGACTTGAACAGTCACCCCGATGATTTCCTACCTCCTCCCAGCATGGAATGCTTGCAGTTCCTGCTTATAGATGCCAAGCACTTTAAGTAAGCCCAATGTTTTCCTATAGAACTATAACGTATCTCAGGTCCATTCCTCATGTGGATGGGGATGGACACCAACAGACACAAATTGCAGGCAATATGTCATGTACAGACACCCCAAACCAGTTTCGGGATGTAGAAAAGACCTTTCTGGCCCATTGGAAGTGCCTGAGAGGGAAGTCTCTGAGCAAGGCCGGAACCTAAATGGGATTTACTTCTGCTGAATGCACCAAGGGGCCCCTAAACAGTTTGTGAATTGGCTCCCATCCAACCCACGTGAGCATTCCCGTCAGTGTGGCTTTTCAGAGCAGGCCAGAAGAAGGGATGGATTGCTTGTGATATTTCCCAGGCATTTGCTTTATAGGCACTGAAGACAAAATGTATTTGGTTTCTAATGAAACAGGGATGTTTCTAAGCATAATGAAGTTCTTGCCTTTGTTTTGCTTTTCCTAGCCCAGCATTATGTGACATATAAAACCACCCCATTTGTTTTCCATTGCCTGCAAGTAAATTCCACCACCACCACCACCCCCCATAAGACCACCACTGAGCAGATACGATGGAGGAGGCCAGCCCTGTGCCCACAATCCCATCTCACAGGCTCAGTCTGACTCTCAGCCCCTCTTGCTTCTCTGCCAAGCATAAACCATAATGACACTTGGTGTGCTCACGCAGTGCCCACCTCTGCAAACACAGTGCACGCTGCCTTGGGGCGAGTCCAAAGGAGGCCATGGAGATGCTGCAAGGGCAGAGATGAGCTCTGAGGCAGAAGCTCTTCCCTGGGAGGGTGCTGAGCGCTGGCACAGGGTGCCCAGAGAAGCTGTGGCTGCCCCATCCCTGCAGTGCTCAAGGCCAGGTTGGACACAGGGGCTTGGAGCACTCTGCTCTATGGAAGGTGTCCCTGCCCGGGGCAGGGGTTGGAGCTGGAGGAGCTTTAAGGTCCCTTCAACCAAAACCATTCCAGCATTCCTGTCACAGCATATCCCATACAAGCACTAAGACCCATCCCTGTCACCAACATGTCACTGTTAAGCCACAGCACTTATTTAGTCCCTATTCCCATGGGTTTCACTTAGATACACCCCATACTCCATCCAGTACAGCTGGACGTGTAAATGCATGTAACATCTTTGAGTCACTACAAATTCGTTTGCTTTTTTGACAGTAGAGCTTCATCTCCTCCAGAAGCAAAACACACCTATCGCATAAATCATGATCATCCTGAATAATCATAGAATGGTTTGGGTTGAAGGGACCTAAGAGATCATCTATGTCCAACCCCCCTGCCATGGGCAGGGACACCATGATAAATCATATGATGGATGTGAGTAGGATACTGTGGGTTTGGCCTTTTAGTGCAAGGAGAAGTGCTTGTGGCAATAGCTCCGCTTTCTGCAGCTCTGTCCATCAGTGGGGCTGATGGTGGAGCTATAGGGAAGGTTTTGGCCTCAGAGGGCAGCCCTGTGGCTCGTGCAGCATGAAGCCGGCGCCAGGTAGGAGCTGGCATGTCCACCCTCTGGCATTGCCAGGAGTAATGGATGGAGGATGGAAGTCTTGCTGTGAGACGGACAGGAGGAAGAGCTTGTTTCCAGGTTGCAAAGCTGGCACGTGCAGAAATGAAGCGACCTAACAGAGGCCTTTGGGAAGAACAGCACAATCCGTGTCTGTCAGATTGCAACCCCATGAATCCAGGGAGCCGGCACCGCTCCTGGAGGAGCAGTGGGCAGCAGGAGCCAGCCCGGTGCATCAATCCTGGAAGGATCCATGGCTCCTGTCCCCTGGCACTCGCTGGTCTCCATGTTGGGTACATCAAACCCAACACACCACAATGTCTGCTGCCAGAGCATTGGGGCTGAGCTGGGTCTTCATCTCCTCCAGTGTCTGGAAGCCACATTAGGAACACCTTCTTCTCTTCATGATAACTAACACACAGTCCTGTGTTTCTTCTGTATTTAATGAAGGAATTACTCCCTAACAGACTCAGTACAAAAATCCTGTGTTGTAAAAGATGTGCCAACATTTACTTCACAAGTTTTTGGTTCCCACCTAAGTTAGTGGAAAGATCTCCTAACTGTGCCTGGATTGGGGCCCTAAATGCAGTTCACTTCAGGGTAACCCTGAGGAAACCTGCACTTTTCTAAGTGTGGAAGAAATCATATATTCCACTTGCTGTGATTGCCAAGGGGAAAATAAAAGGTGCCTCGCCACCCTCACAGGGAAGAACTTCCTAAGAGCTCATCTCAATCTCCCTTCTCAGGTTAAAGCCTTGTCCTGTCCCTACAGGCCCAATAAACTTGGATTATGAACTCATTTAGAAACCCACAAAGACACTGTGTTTCATTGAAGCTTTAAAATAAATTGCAGTTTATTCTATTTTTAAATAGACTCTGAATTCCATGAGAATTTGCTCTTTATTTATTCCTCAAGCCCCACCTGCCCCTTTTTGTCCTTTTTCTATGTGCTTGTAGCCAAAACAGCCATTCCAAACCTCGGAGTGCAGCGCTGTGAGTCAGTGTCTGCTGGTGCAGCAGAAGCCAAGCTGGGGTTACCACTGGGGCTGTTTATATGGAACCAAGCTAATTAATTGCTGAAGATAGGCTTTGGGCTTACATCACTTCATTGTTATTGGGCTGTGCTCATCCTGGCTAAACGCGGCTTCTTCTCAGCTGCTGCCCTCTCCTTCCATTCCAGCTGCTCCCATCACTGGGCCCTGGTGTGAAACACACAGAGACGTTTTAGCCAGAGCCCCCAAATTCCTGTCACCACCTTCATGGTGGTTGCAGCTGCTTGGGAGAACAGCTCCAAGAGGCTGGAGCCCGTGGTGATGGCCGCGGCTGCCGGAACCCTGGGGAGCTGCATCCCTGCTGCCCTTCCCTGCGGCTGGAAAGTGCTATTCCAATTAGTCACTCCCACAACTACTGTAAGCGGCTCGCTCAGGCTCTGTGTTTGCTTTACAGTCTGGAGAGCGCCTCCGCTAAGGAAGCTTTGCCAGTTTGTCTCCTGGCCCCACGCGTTGATTGACTCAGTGCTAATTATTTATTGGAGGAAATCAGCGGTGGTTCTAAAGTGCGGATTTTTACTGGCAAAGGCAGCGCAGGATCTGGATTCTTTGAGCGTATCAGCAGTGGAGGAGAGGACAGGCACCAAGCACCACGATCAGTGAGGATGTTCGTTTGCATGGAGAACGTGGTTTCTCCTAAAATGATGCACTGGGTGCACCAACAGGGATGGGAAGGCAGTGGTGCCCTCCCTCTCCAGGGTCAGCATCCATTATCACAGCTGTGTTTGACTTCCAGCTGTGCTGCAAACATCCCCTTCTACACACAGCTGGGCTGTTCTGTGCTGTACTCAGGTCAAGGCTGTGGGGCAGGATCTGGAGCAGACCACAGCCCTTTGCCTGCCTCCTCCTCCCTGTCCCTGTGGAACACAGGGCTTCTTCCCCAATCTCATCCTCATCTTCATCCTCCTCCTCCTCCTCCTCAGCTCTGCATGCTGGTAATTCCCAGCAGCTCTCCTTGGGGTTGCTCCATGCCTTGTTTTCCCAAACTAGAATCACAGAATCCCAGCCTGGTTTGGGTTGGAAAGGACTTTAAAGCTCATCCAGTTCCAACCCCTGCCATGGCAGGGAGACCTTCCACTGGAGGAGGGTGCTCCAAACCCCTGCGTCCAACCTGGCCTTGAGCACTGCCAGGGATGGGGCAGCCACAGCTTCTCCGGGCACCCTGTGCCAGTGCTTTACCAACTGGACTCCTAGCTTCTCTTTAATAGTCAGGAGCATTTAGAGGCAGAAATGCACTGATTTAACTTCCAGACTCAATTCCAGGCAAAATTAGAGCACTGGGGCCATGTTTCTGGCCTCCGAGGTAGCCAGCAAATGTGAGCAGAGGCTGCAAACCCTCCTGGTAATTCAGCATAATAATAGTGTTAGCAACTTGCTTGTGAACGAAAATAATCTCCCTGCCAGGGCATTGCCATGCAAACTCGAAGACCAACGAAACAGACTGGCCCGGAATGCAATCCACTCATTGTATCAAAATGACCATAACATCTTGTGTGGATTTATTGCCAAGTACGTTGGCTTTTGGGTTGTTTGACAAAATATGGCCTCAGCTGCTCTCTGCTGTTTGGCACCGTGTCAGGAGACCATGGAAAACAGGGAATCCTATCCCACGGACTTGTAGAAAGGAGGTGAAAAAAAGGGAAAGAAAATCAATAGGGGTATTTTTTACAACGATGTCTTAAGTATGTAAGCAAGTAATGTGATGGATTTTGTGTGATTTTTATTTCCTGGCTACAAAGAGGGAATTCTGGAGGGAGGGTGTTTATAAAGCCTCCGCTATTCATCCCCTTGACCTCTGCATTACCCCAGCTGCGGCCAGGATGACAGATGTACCTCCATGCACTTGGAGCAGTGAGGTTAGAAGAAAAAGTGACTCATCCAGTGTGAAACCCCCAGGAACAAATGAATCCCTTTGGATGGAGAGAGGTGTTAGACCCGCTGCTTCGCTTTGGCCACTGATAAATCACCAGCTGCAAGAGCCCTGGCATGCACAGCACCATGCTGGAGTGTAAGCAGGAGAGTTCTATGTGAGGAGAAGCCCCACAGTGTGGCTGTGTACCGTGTGGTCTCCTTCCTAAGAGCTCTCCTCTGGCAGTTAAAGCCATTCCCCTGTCCTGTCCCTCCATCCCTTGTCCAAAGCCCCTCTCCAGATCTCCTGCAGCCCCTTTAGGCACTGGAGGTGCTCTGAGGTCTCCCCTTAAGCATCTTTCTCTTCTCCAGGCTGAATGTTTCCCTGCCCATGTGCTCGAATCCCCTTGGCGGTCACAGAGCTTCCATTCCCGGGCAGAGGGGAAGTTGCGTGATAGTATGGAAAATCCCATAATGTTGTTGAGTTTTATTGCCATGGGAACGGGAGCTCCAACCAGAATACAGCACATCCGAAGGCGGAAGGCTGCCTCTTGAGGAGGATGCCCAGAGCTCTGCCTTTAAACAATGACATAGGAAAAGAACAGGGCGCGAAAGGCCAAGAGCTGCTCTGTGGGATAATGTTCCTTTTCATTTGACCTTTAACTATAAAATGTCCCTTTTATGACAGTCTCGTCATCTAATCCTATATTGTACATGATTTTTCATGCGCTTGTATTAATAAATGGGACTATTTCCCTCTTTATATGTCTTTTGTGAGTAAAACTCTTCATCAAGAAATGAAAGATTCTATTCAACTTCTACCCACATAAATATTTCATGTTAACATAGAAACGCATGAGACCTTCTGCAGTCTGTACCCAGATGTTGGATGTAACAGATTTTCATCTTTCACTCTCATCACTAGGTTGCTTTTATTTAGGAATGAGAAGGACTCAAAGAGGAACTGAACACTTCTGTGGTCAGTGAGCACATCTGCGGCTATAAAAGCGCCAGGCCATAGAGGAGCAGGAAGGTCAAACTGCCCCACACGTGTCCTGCAGACAGCAGAACTCGGCCAAGCTCCCAAGTGCTGACAGAGGTGCTTTAAATAGCCAGGGCTGGTTCCTACCGATGCTGGCAGGACAGAGCTCAGCATCACATCCAGCTCCAGCCCCAACTTCCTCTGTCCGCAAAGTCCTAACCCCAACCTGGTTTGGGTTGGAGGGGCCTTAAAGCTCCTCCAGCTCCAACCCCTGCCACGGGCAGGGACACCTTCCATAGAGCAGAGTGCTCCAAGCCCCTGTGTCCAACCTGGCCTTGAGCACTGCAGGGATGGGGCAGCCACAGCTTCTCTGGGCACCCTGTGCCAGCGCCTCAGCATCCTCACAGGGAAGAACTGCCTAACAGCTCATCTCAGTCTCCCCTCTGGCAGGTTAAAGCCATTCCCTCTCCTCCTTGATGCCCCAGCTGCATCAGGGCACAGAAAACCCCCAGTGACAAGTGGGATCCCAGCAAGTCCCATGGTGAACACTCAGAAATTAACTGTTTCTGCACAGCTGGTGGGAATTCAGTGTTCTGCTGGCTCACAGCATCCACATCTGTGATGCATCACCGAAACGCACAGCCAAGCATCGCAGCAATAGAGGAGGAGGAATAAAGAGCTTGAGCGAGCACAGAGCGGCGGCTTTCCCAATGCAGGGTGGGGCGATCACACCACGACTCCCTTGGCGTGGAGCCGGAGGCCCATGCAGCGGTGCTGAGTCAGCCCCATGGCCTGATCTGTGCAGGAGGAGCGCGGTTACCATGGGCTGCCAGGTCCTCCCGCTGCGGCTGGCTTTTCCTGGGTACCATCACAGGTACTGAGCACTTTCCATGGGAGTTTTGAATATAGGCTTTTAAACCATCTTGTAGGGAGGGTGTGTTAAACATCCTGCACTGCCATCAGAAACCTCTGCAGCTGACAGCAGCATCTCCAGAGCACGGGCTAAATTACTGCTGTACTTCAGTGTGCGCATTGCCCTTTGCATGATGTGCCTGTGTCAGCTTCTGGGAGTTGTGTTAAATTTCTTTCTTACTTTCTCTTTCAAGGATTTCAGCCCCACCTCCCCCGCCCTATTCCAAAGGGTCGAAGTTACAGGTGGAGTGTGTGTGTGTCATTCACTGCTTGTGCAGAGCAAGCGGCGGAGGGGAGGGAAGGTCTGATGCAGGGTGGTGGTACTTCTGCCTCAGCCATGCCCTAGGATGCACACATATTGCAGGTGACTCCATCCCTGCTCCCTCTGCACAATCCCTTTCTGCTTCCTTCACACGCTCCTCCTGCAGCCACTCCAAAACTGAAGCCAGGGGACCATGGAGCACTGCCACAGCCGCTCAAAGTCCTTTGCTGGCGATGGCTCCATCGGGACCCCAGCGTGCGCAACTCACACTGCACCGAGGTACGGAGCTGGGACCACCGTCTGCATGGAGAGGAGCCGGTCCTCATCTCACGGTCGAAAGAGGGGCAGGGATGCGGGGCAATGCCCAGGCAGCAACTGATGAACAAAGCCCTGCTTCCCTCCCTGGCGCAGCGCGCCCGGGCCGGATGGAGCGGCGCCGGGAGCCGGGGCCTGCCCCGCGGTCCGAGCTCGTTCTGCCCCCTCCCGGCCGCGCCGGGAATCGCAGCCCGGGCACCGGCGGAGCGGCCGGAGCCGGGCCGGGTCCCGTCGCGGTCCCTCCCCTGCGGGGAGGGTGCTCCGGCGCTCAGTGCCGGGACGGAGCTCATCTGAGAGCGGAGCAGTCAGAGGGCACGGAGGTGCAGGGCAGGGCAGGGCAGGCAGCTGGGACCCGGCACCCAGAGGGGTTCTCCGGGGACGCGTAGCAGCATGGATGTGCCTTTTGGTACCCCTGGCTGGTCCCCTGCAGAATGTAGAGCTCAGCCGCTTGTGGTGCTGGGATGGAGATCAGGGACAGTTTTCATAGAGTCATAGAATCACAGAATCAGACAGGTTGGAAAAGCCCTTTAAGATCATCAACTCCAACCGCTCCCCAGCACTGCCAAGGCCATCACTAACCCATGGCACTGATAGCCTCATCTCCACGGTGTGTGAACACCTGCAGGGCCAGTGACTGCAGCACTGTCCTGGGCAGCCTGTTCCAATGCTGAGCACCCTTTGGGGAAGGAATTGTTCCATGTCTCCATCTAAATATCCCCTGGTGCAGCTTGAGGCCGTTTCCTCTTGTCCTTCACTTGTTACTTGTTCCGCTGTTAGCAGGGGCCGGCACAACGCTGAGCTCCTGATAGAAACCATGGCATTGATGGGAAAGGGCTCCTGGGAGATAGACAGATAACACCGCCACAATATAAGGGCACTTTGCCAGGCCACATGGCTCCAAGGGAGTTTTCCTATAGCTCAGGGGTGGCCTTTAATTTCCTGTAGCAAAAAGGTCCCTTAAAAGGATGTGGAAAGGGCAGATCCAGTGCGAGGCCCTGCCAGTACTCCCTGCACGGCCATGGCTGCGTTCCTTGGGCAGCCTTTCACTGCTGGCTGCCCGTGTCCATGCTGGGGTGTAAAAACAGCTGCTTCCTTATAGAAAACCTAACACAAACACCGGCTTCACCCAGGGGGCTTCATTTCAGCTTTGTCTTCTCAAAGTCATTACAGGGACAGCATCTTAGGCCTGATCCAGTTAAAAATAGCTTCATCTCTTGGGGCTTGAAACTTTGCTGGTTAAAGAAGAGGTTCTTGGGGGTTACAGTCTGTATGAGCTGAAGATTTGTCTGCAGGACAAAATTATTCCCCTTGTGATAAGTTTCTGCTGACAAGCATTCAATATAAGCCAGGTCCAGCAGATGGGAAAGGTGCAGATTTACCTCATGGTATTTGAATGTGTTTCTTGAATTAGAAATGAGAAAACATAATTTTGTTTTTCTTTGAATATCCCTTCAGCTCCAGAGAAAGTAAAAGAGCCAAGAGAGAGCCTTTGCTCTGAAATAACCCCAGCAAGTGTGCGGTGTGAATTCACCCCTGGACTTGAGCATGGGTGTATGTCGAAGATGGGCTTTCCCCTTTCAGCAACTGAAATGAAAGGATTCTGTGCCTTATTTAATACCTCTACGTGAATGTCCACCCTCAGGCATTCACTGTCTACTTATGCTGAGTATACAGTGCACAGACTGTACTGCTTCGTCTGCCTGGGAAGGAATAAAGATCTACTGTTGGAGTCAGCCAAATATGTTTGCAATGGAGTGATGTGCCAGAAGGGAGTTCTGGAACTCCACGAGTTCACGATTCCACCGCTGCGTTTCGCCGCACAGATGTTGCTGCTCAGAGGAAGGATGAGGACCAACGCTGCCAGGGCTGCCGCGCTTCACCACCGGAACGGGGATTCAGAAAAGAGCCTTTGCAGGAGCAGCTCCTGATCGGACCGGAGAGGAGAGACCTCTGGGAAGAAGGGTGTTCCCAGCACCTTCTGGCCTGGGAGGCTGCGCATGAGCCATAGGTGATCACAAAGGCCAGAGGGCTGGAGCAGCTCTGCCATGGAGCCAGGCTGAGAGCGGCGCTGGGGCAGCCTGGACAAGAGAAGGCTCCTGAAGGGGAGACCTCAGAGCAGCTCCAGTGCCTGAAGGGGCTACAGAAACCTGGAGAGGGGCTTTGGACAAGGGATGGAGGGACAGGACAGGGGAATGGCTTTAACTGCCAGAGGAGAGACTGAGATG
>JAOEHY010001726.1:0-24907 GCA_025447955.1 Psilopsiagon aurifrons
TGTATTTCTCTTGTCATTATTATTACTAGTAGTAGCAGTAGTGGTTTGTGTTATACCTTAGTTCTTAAACTGTTCTTCTCTCAACCTGTGGGAGTTACATTCTTTCGATTCTCCTTCCCATCCCTCCAGGAGCAGAGGGAAAGGGGGAAGTGAGTGAACAAACTGCGTGGCTGATTTATGACCTAAACCACAACAGTCTCTTATGCCAATGACTGTTAAATAAAATAATATAGACTACTAAAGAAAGTCCACTGCTATCTACATTTCAGATGTATCTGGGATACTCTGCTTGTGTGAACTGGGAAGAAAGAAACTACCCGATAGATTATTCCTAGGCACTTGGGAAGAGTAAATCAGACTACTGCCATGACAAATAGTGGCATTAATTGTTATTAAAGTTAATACCTAGAACAAACAACAGGTTTTTGATCTGGAGGATTAAAATGGCAACTCAAGCTTTCCTTGTGCTTTCCTGTAAGAAAAGTCAGCAACAAAAGATTTCTGCATAAGGCTTTATAAGGTCAAAAGAATTAAAATGTCATTGCATTTGTTCTCTTTTGTTAACTAGATAAAAATTACTCTTAAAACAACTTCATAAAAAAACCCAATAAAACCCCAAAAATCCCACAACCAAATCCCCAACCAAGAAATCTGTGGCAGAATTTCTGGTTCTGTTACTTTAATTCAGTCTTGAACACCAGATGAAAAAGCAAGAACAGGCTAACTGTACTGAAAAAAAATTGCTGATAAATAATATATTCACCATAAAAGGAGACTGGAATTATTTCTGAAGTTGAATGTCATTCTGGAAAAGAATGTGATCAAAAAAATAAAACCAGTTGAAACTTCAAAATCCCCAACAACATTGTGGATCAGGCTAGTATTTCAAAATAACTATTTTTTCAGTTCACCTTTCTTAATATATGGCAACATTATTTTATTAGCAGTAGGTTTTATAATGTATTTATTTTAATTTTCTGAAATGCCTCAGGTTTTCCTTGACTTGATGTAAACCAAAGTTCTGTCCCTAATTTTTCAGCTTTATCATCAAATTAAGAATAAATAGCACAGACTCCCCCCAGATTATTTCTTATCCCTAGCCAGTAATTTATGTAGATTAGACAAACATTTGGACACTGTGAAAATCATTGTTCACAGATAGGAAGTCTTTGCTCTTAAGTTATCCTGCAAAAATGCTGCCTTGACAATACTTTATCTAAAGCAGGTCCTTGCAAGTAAATTTTGCAAAATTACCTTGGTGGAGTAATGCCCAGACTTCTGAACAGCAGGTCATATGCTTTGATTCAGTTTATGGGCCTTCATTTTCAGTTAAAGATTTTTACAGACTAGAAAGCTCACTTTTGCAAATATGCATGTATCTATTGGGCTGTCAGCAGAGCTTGCTAGAATTGCTGTTCTGACAGAGCTATCTAAATGTAAACCTGGCATATGACCCACTATTATGAAATAAAAAGATTTGCTGGTGAAGCTCCTTCCTTAGAGATCCTTCCAGGGCAGATGCAATGCTTATTGACAAGTATGCCTCACCCATCCTTGGATGAAACAAACTATACTGGCAGAAGGAGCTGATGTTTCAACTAAGAGTAATTTAAGGAATCTGTCTGTGTGAAAGTGTCATAAAAAATAAATCATGCTACCAGCTCACACAACTGTATTAACAAAAGATGTTAACAGCAGATCTGGCCTGTGCGGAGCTGAGGATCATTTGGGAAGGGGCAGGGGAAGCTATTTGAGATAACTTCAGGTGAAACAAAGCAGACTTCAAGAGCTGTGAGCCGGTGCTAGGCAGAGCTGAGTGTTCTTTCTCTCTGAAGTGAGGAGCTCTAAGGCTTCATGCAACTTCATTGATACTGGGATTACAATCTGACCTTGCTCACCAATCTGAAAGCAGACTCAGACCCTCACTGTTCATCATTACAGGCAAGGTGTTACCAGATTTAAATAGGTACCCTCAAAGGAAAAGAAGATCAGTACATCAAAGAACTATCTCTAGTTTATTTAATGTGGAATGACCAAATGGCAGGCCTTTTTCACATTCAAGGCTGGAATTGTAAGCAGTTATATTTTTACCATTGCAACTGATACAGCCAAGTCTGTACACTTACCAGGATCTCTTTCATCCTGTTTAGTTTATATAGCATTATCACCCCCAGGAGCTCAAATTGCTTTCACAGTTTTCTAATGTTTTATAGACATTTGGTCTCTAGGGATGAAACAAGGTACAGAAAACTAATACTCAGTCCCATCTAGATATGAGTACCTGCCTTATCGGCTGCTTTAGCACTACTGTGAATTACAAGCTATTTTTACAGCTTAAGAAAATATCTCTATCAAAGCAACACAATAGTAAAGTGGCAAAAATATTGCATAATTCCAAAGTCCTGCTAAGCCAGATCTGAGAATGACACACTAAACCAGAGCTAAAGGGAACATAACTCTGTGCTGTCTATGCATGACTATGGATTTATTGTTGTCCTGCGGTTTGGGGAGTCTTCAGAAACCGAATGTTAAATTCCAATGAAGCTAGCTCTGCAACCAAGCCTGAACAATTCCCTTCATTTCACTGACCACCCGAAACATTATTAGCTTTTCCTAAAAACCTCTAGGGGCAACTGTGGATATGATGCCTCCTCCCTCCCCAAAGCTGTGCCCTGCCTGCAGTGCTCCAAGCCCTCCCTCCAGCTGCTCTGTCCCCATTTCCCCTGTCAGAGACCATCCTCCTCAAGAGGAAGACTAAATGACTTCTCTGCAGGAATGCTTCAGGTGTGTTTATCAAACCAGGCTACAATGTCCCCAGATGCATGCAGCCCCAGGGACGGGCACTCAGAGGGGATAACGAGCTCAGACCCTAAGACGAACAATTCTGGTATCCAATGTCACTTTTAACAGCATTTCAGACATGACTGACATTGTCTAGCACCCAAACCATATTTTCTGGAGTATCTTTTCCTGTAATGAAATGGAAAATGTTCAGGGAAGGGAAAGACAGGGGAGGAGATAAATTGTCTTCTGTGGATAGTGACATATCATCACTGAGTGTCAGCCCCGTTTCAGCTTTGATCCCACATCCCAGAACTTTTGCCTGAGGACCTTTAGCTGAGGACTTTGTTCTATGAGAGCAAGAAGTCATTTATTCATGGGAGAAATGACAGCCAACAAGCTATACTATTCAATACTTTAAGAATGCACCCCTTGCTGTCTTCACAACAGCACTGTGAGTCTGGATCTGACCCTAGCAACACCATTTACAGAGGTTTCACCTGCCAGAACGGTCATGGACTGTGGATGCTTTTGTTTTTTTATACAGATGAATGAGTAAATAATTCTTCTACTTAGGTACATGCCATTTGTCTGTGTCAAGCTCTGCTGAGGGACAAAGCTGCTTATTGCTCTCTGTTAAAGTTATCCTGGCCTAGGCTAAGTTTAGTGGGCACTTGATAATTTTCTTTCTCCTTTACCTACCATCCAGTAGGGGTTGTGATTTCAGGATATGAATCCAGGAGGCTGAAGGTCTATCAGGAGAAGGCAGCACAAGCAGAAGCCGCCCTAAGGCTGCTCTTATTTATAGTGTTGAGCACCCATGGCCATGCAACCTTTCAGGAGTGAGAAGGTTGGTATCTTGCTTTCTGCCACACACTGTTCAGTCCCAACTGAGAAGCAGAACAGAGACTTGCACTTGCTCAAAACCAACAAACAATATTTTTCACCCTCATTTCACAGCTGTTTGCCACATTCTCAGAAAATGCAGGGTAATCTGCAAGGAAAGGCAGAGTCCATCCGCTGTTTTGAATGTAGACTTCTCTATATGACAGTCCCAGTCAGCAGTTTTCTGAGACAAATAAACAAATGGGGTGTTTGCAGCTTATCAGTTAAGATATTATTTGAGTTTGGGCCCCTTGGGAGGTTCCTGGCTGCACATTATTCAGAATGAGAGGACGATGCTCTCATGGCAGAAGGATTTCCAGACATTCATCATTACTGCCTATATATTTATAGGACTTAGAAATAATGACACCTCCCATATTTTACCTTTCACTTTTTCTTTCTCTCTTAGATATACAATGAAAATCTGATTATAATTGTGTGGTTAAGTTGAAGTCATCTGTGAGGGGGTTGAGGGTAGCGGTAGTCCCTGTTAGCTGTGTTAAATACTTAGGCTTTGAATGCACTGCCCTCTCTGCCACAGTATCAATCTCTTGTGACAACAGGCATCAACACTGAGCAAGCTGATAGTAGGTAATATGGTGCCTCCCTGAACAATGTGAGAGCTGGAGGATTCAAACATATCTAAACTAAGAATTAACAAATATAAAAACCTAGGCTGATCAGCACAGAGGTCTTTGGAAGGTTTTGCAAGGGAATGTGTTGAGTTGCACCTCCGAGTAAAGCAACTAGAAGAAAGAACCTTCTATGCTACAGTTTGAAAAGTTTTTCAGTCTTCAAAAAGCATCACTATTGTAAATGAAGGGAAAAAGTGGTATATGTTTTTTTTCAATTTAAAGTGTGCTATGTAAAAATGGTGATGTGAGATACGAGGCAATTAAAATGTGTTCTTAGTGGCATTTTTCATAAGTAGTATGTCTCCCATGTATGTAGGAGACCGATTGGTGGGGGCTACGTTTTTTCTTCAGGAATTAATGACTGTACAACTTGTAAAACAAGCCAACACCTCTGCAGCACAGCTTAGAGCTCTGATTTCTCTAGGCAGAAGAAACTAATCTTGCTACATAACTCTAGAGGGGAAATTCATCTCTTAGTCACATAAAAATTACGTGATGGTACATGGAGTCACACCTACCTAGACTGCATCATAAGGCACTGAATGGGAGGTGGGAAACAAGATTTTTTTCAACAATGAACAAAAGTTTTATTGCCCTGTATTCTTATTCAGATTGAATTATTCTCATTCAGATTTATTTCAGATTCATGTAGTAAACCATTACAGAAGAATACGGTAAGACTATTAACAGGTATTAAATGTTTAATTACTGATTATTTAATTCTTTAATACCACTAACAGGTGTTAACCATCATAGGCACCGTCCAAAACTTTTTTCCTGTGGCCAAATCTCAGGCATCTAAGGTAAAGTAAGTGGCAATGTTGTTACTCATATTGAACAGAATGGAACAAAATGGATTCTTCAGGAGCCAAAGGAAGCCACAACACACCCCTGTCCACTTCAAAAATAAGTCTCTTAGAGAGCATAGTATATTATTCACAAAATCTGTTTCTGTACTATGAGGGCTAACTCAGTGCATGGACAACAAAGCAGCATGTGGCTCTTTTATTCTTATGCCTGGTTTTTTATTAACTATATTTTAATTTTACTCAAGTTAATGATGAATGTTAGGGTTAAGCCACCTGAAATAAACTAGTGTCAGACCACTGCTGAATGGTAATCTCCTGCTTTCCCTCTCCCTCCCCCTCTCCTTTTCCTTGTACCATCTATGAAGGCCAGCCCTGTGCTGGGCCAGTTCTGTTCCCTGGCAAGACAGCTAAAGTGGCCAAAAAAAGTGTCAGTCTTCCTTCTGGCTTCACAAATTGAACCAACACACTGAAAGGACTCATGAGCACCAGAGCTGGCCCAAAGAAAGAAGAGGGACTGCATGGGCCAAGAGAGGGGCAGACAAAAAGGAGAAGAACCTAGCTCCTGTCAGCAGTGAGCTGTTAGACAGTCTCTGCTTCACCTCAGAGAAAGGAATTTTAAAAAGGGCAAAGTAAACAGACCAGCAGTGAGGCTTTAAAGGTGGTGGTGGAAATGGGCTGACAGGGGAAAAGAGACCTGGCTGAGTTAAGATGGTCTGCTGTTATTCACCCCTACTCTTGCACTTGGATCCAGAAAGAGCTGCCGAGAGCTGCAGCCTCAGAGGGAGCTGGGAGGAGTAGGGGAGGGAGAGAGGAGGAAGCAGGAGGCTCTACTCTGGCAACACTGATTCTGGACAATTTCTCATATCCTTTGATAGGGGAAATAGCATCTCAAAGGGAATATAGAGCTTTTGATATTTGATGAAAGTTCTTATGAATATTTTGGTATTTCACCCTACCAGTGACTCCTATGGGCCGGAAATGTCTTATGGGAAGCAGAATAAAGCAATTTTTGGAGCAATCGTCATCATATTTCAAGCGGTACTAGCTAACAGGATTCTCAAGTTACTAAAAACTTTCCTCTGGCTAACATAGAGCCTATTAGTGAAGTATTATATTATTTGTCCAGAATGCTTTATAACACTCTCCATGCCTTCCTGCATGAACTAGAAAACCACAGTCAGCAGCTTGCTAGCAAGATACACATTTGAAGGTTGTTCTGTTACAACCTGGGACAATGGATTAAATAAAGTCTTACAAAGGAAGGCACAGCCGACCAACCATCCAGAAACTGAGTACAGCTTGGGTGCATTAACAAGATGGTTCATAATGTGGCTTCTGGTGACAGCATTGGGTAGAAGCACTTGCACCAGTCAACTCTGGAGTATCCTCATTCTCCATCTACTTCTTCAATGTGGTGTGAGGAACAGTACCAGACTGGATAGCAATGCCAACATCCAGAATATAAATACTTATTCTTTAATCCAACCATCTCCTACCCTAAGCTTGAACAATTTATTAAACTTGATCTTCCCCTCCCTGTACTGCTGTTTCAGACAATGCAACCACACATATATTCCTATGGTTTTTGTTGTTTTGCAAATTGCCTCTCAGCTTTTATTTAGACTTAACAGGTAACATGTAGCAATTCTTTCACAGAGGCTCATCTGCTATTGCAACTGGAAACAAAAGCATAAGACACAGCAGAAGTACAAGTTTATAAACTCTTTCAAAAGCTTTCAGAATATTCTTAAGATTTATAACAGGAAATAGGCAATTGTGATCAAATTACTCAGTCAGAGTCACTCAGGATGGTGGCACATGCCTTTTGGTTGTCTTGTTAGCTAATAGAAAGGATTCAGTCTGGTCTGGAAAGAATGAAACATGGAAGAGAATGTGGAAAACCCAGGTTCAGCCCATGCTCTCCTTAAAGAACTGTGCTTATCCAAGAAAGCATGTGCTACTACAGGATCTTTTCAGAGGCTACCAGTTCAGAAAACACTTTTTCTGAAAAAGGAGAGAAAGAAAATGCCTCTTCATCACACTGATTACAGCACTTTGCCACAAGAGGAACAACTGTGAAACAGTCCCTGCTCTAATTAGTGTTAAAAGTGTAATGGAACTTAAGTAATTATTAAGGAATTATCATAAGGTAGTATAATTAATACCTATTATTTGTAATAAGAATTGAACATGTGGATGCATTTGTGAAGATAACATCATCAGTCAGGAATAAGATTCAGATTTTGTCCTCTAAGTATCCAAATGAATCATTAAACTCTTTCAAATTCAGGTGTCACACCTGACCATAGTCTTTAGGGGTACATTATGCATTTTGTTCTATATTCTGCTGCCATATAAGAAGAAAACTCCTCTGGGCATTATCAGCCTTTCAACATGGCCTCATCCACGGGCCAACAGGGGCACCTGCAGTGTGCTCTCCACCAAGATGCTGGTGACATCTGGATGGGAGCTGGGTGCCTTTTTTGGCTGGAACATAGAAGGCAACATAGGACAAACCTTGCAGGATGTGGGGATGTTTAGACACAAGGAGGTCCAATTTAAGCACAAGAAAACAAAGCCCATCAGAGCTGACTAGTACTAAAAGGGGCAAAATTACTCTTAGAGGCAAGAGAGCCCAGTTTGCTCTCCAGCACTAACTTGATCAATGGGATGCTCCACAAAAAATTAAAAAGTATATTTTTCTTTAACATAAGAATTTTTTGTAGCAAGTCATAATCAAAAATTGCTGGTGATTTCCTTTTGACCAAACACTACAACATCACAAATCATCAATGGAGCTTGTAAAACTCCAGCATGATGGGGCAAATACCTTCACCAATACCCAGCTTTTGATTGCAAGTGTCATATGAAAGGGTTACTGGAAATTCAAAAGCTACAATGATGAGTGCTATTGAATTCTGTGATTACTTCTGCTCGTTAACACTGATACAACTTCTGGTTTCATTCAAAGTTTCATTGCACAGGCCAAGTGCCACTTCAGGGGAACAGAAGGCACATCACCTTCCCATGGGCCATATGTGCCCCAGGGCCTCTTAGGAGCACCATAATGGTGACTCAAATGTTCCATCTTGGAAAGAAAAATGCAGTTATTTCAGTTCTGCTCCTTTTTCTGATGAAGGTTTCTTTTCTTCCATATGTCTGTCACACAGACCAGGAGAAAAATGTTTCTGAGAACAGTAGACTTAGGACTGCAACTTTTTCAAAACCAATAATTGGGCTGGTAATGAGTTTTTCATTGAAATTTTGATAATGCAGTTGCACCAGGGCTAGCTTCTATTGCAAAGGGCTAGCTTCTTCTTTTCCTCACAATTACGAATCAAGCATATTCTTTTCAAGTAGCATGGAAACACATCAGCAGTAAATAAATCTGGACATATTAAATGTTAGATCCTATTTATTCAAGTAGATTACCTTTTTTTTAGGTCCAATTTTTGGCAGAAATGAAGCATTCTAAAATTTCACATGTATAAAAAAGCCAAATTGTTTTAAAGCTTGAGAATTACTATTTTTTCATGTGTCCCCTGGGGCCTGGGTTGAGCAGAGGTTTAGATTTTGCCTCAGAACTCTTGTAAAAAGTTAATTTAAGTGAACTGCTATATTCACGAACAAAGAGACTTTTTACACTCACTGACGAGGGTCATTAATTGGACATCTCATTCATCACAGACCCTTACCAGAGAAAACAAAGAACATGAACTAAAACAGGACTCTAGCTCTGCCAAAAAAAAAAAAAAAAAAAAAAAATTTAAGGAATCTGCATTTAATCAAAACATGCAAAACAATCTCCAGATACTGTCTGGCAACAAATTTAGGATTTGCAGAGCTGAAGTGTTCATTTGGTTGGCTATAAATATTATGTTGATGAAAGACAGTCCTAACTCTGTCTTCCACCACTTCACTTCTGATAGGGAAGTTAAGATTTTATGTGTTTGTTTAGAAACCCATTAGATCTAACCTTTCCAGGAGAATTACAAAGGGGAATGATAAATGGCCCTGTATCAGTTCAGGGGAGGGAGAGATTTCATCTGATGTACTGCAGGACTAAGTACTCAGTCTAGGCATATTTGATGATACCATTCATGATGTAGCGTATGAATGAAAATCAAAGATTACACTAAGATGGGAGGAACTGCTAATGCTAGAGAGGAAAAACATGTTTAAAATGTCATCAAGTGGTTAGGAAGATGAGCAAGAAAATAAGATTAAAGCTGGAAAAATGCAGGATATTACACCTGAGAAAACACTCCAAAGGGATATTTAGTAAGAGGAAAAAAGCAATAATGCAAGAGGGCTGAGGTTGAACAGAATATTAAATATACACTTACAACGAGAAAAGACAAACACAACAAAAGCAAAATGAGGTGGTATGAATTCATAGGTCTTAGCTCACAACTGTGGAATTAGTAAACCTCTTCCATATGAATTGGCGTTTAGAAGAAGATGATCTGTGAAGTGTCTGAGCACAGTTTTGCATAATGATAACCAAATCAGAGGCAGAAATATTTCTAGATACCTATGCAAGCCTTGCTTCAGATCCCTCTGCAAGCAGAAAGAGGCTATGCAGAAGCAATTGAGAATTTGGGATTACATTTTTGCACGATGCTCTCTCTACTTCACTGCAGAGTTTAACTCTCAGTCAGCATAGGAGAGACAAATACTGAACAGCATACAAATAATAAGGCCACAAATACAGTCTCTTTGTTCTGTGAAAGTAAGCCCTGCATGGGCTGTTACACTACTAGTTTTGAGTATCTATATTGGGCTAAAACAATATCCTTAGAGGTGAACACTATCAAACTGCAGTATCTGGAAGTGGAATTTAAATATTACTTTTGATGCAACTTCTCGGGAAAGTATGAAATAACACAATACCTTTTAATTTTATACAGCATCTTATTATGCAAATCATAACACCTGAAGGAAATGTCACACAACAGAGGAAAGCAAACAAAAAATTCCATGAAATGGAGAAAACCAGTGCAAACCCACCTGGTAATTGGTGACACTAAACCTATAATTATGAATATTGCAAATATTTGCATAAAATCTGTGCATTTAAAAGAAAATATTTAGAACAAACACACTTTCTCCTCCTTAGGATTATTGGCTCCCATTAAAAAAAAAAAAAAAAAGAAAGAAAAAAACCACAAAATAAGAATAATTTTTTTTCTACGCAAAAATAAACTTTCACACTTTGTCTAAATTTTTGCCACATAAGCTCCTGGTTATGTTTAATACCATGTTGCATATTGAATAAATACTCACAATCAGACTGAGAGAATAACAGCACTTTATCAGGAACTGTGCTCAGCTCTGAAAAATTATCAGAAAACACTATAAAAATACTGCTGTTTGTAAGAGACCACTAGGAACAGTACATTATGCCCTGTAAAGCAGTCAGGGCAGTTTTATTAAGGTCAGATGGCTTCTGAAGACAGAATCATGAAGAAACATTTTGAAAACGCTTTTATGGAATGGTCCTGTTGAGAAAACACCTTAGGGACTTAAGCACACTCATACATATGTTTCTTGGTTTTATTTCCACAATTCCATGTACAGTTAAAAAAGTTTTCTTTCCTGTCACTCCTGTCCTAAGCCTTTACTATAACTGGGTCTTCAAAGTATATGTTCCATGCAGTGTGATAATGAATTAGGTTTTTATCAGTCTCACTGAATATTAAAAAAAAAAAAATCAACAAAACCAGATCAAAGGACAAACACTTATATAGATTTTGTTTTGGTATTATTATTATATTCAAAATTAATTCACTTTATAATTAAAATCTGGGGTGTTAAGACAGGGTTGCTTTTGAATTTCTGTTCCTCTGAAGACAGACACTGAGCCCAGCAGCCCAGGGTAGTCTCCAAGGATCTAAGAGAGCAAAACCAGGTGGCCAAGTCTTAATTCAACAAGACCAAGGAGCTGGAAGAAGCACAGATTACTGCACTGACTCCTGAGTTCCTTGTGTCAGCAAACTGCTATTGCTTCTGCAGTCAGAGGTAGACTGGCCCCAGGTAAACAATCTTATTTGTGAAATCTTGGGTCATCCCTCCCCTTTCTTCAGGTACATTTATAAACACAATTTTTAAAGCTGCTTTAAAAACATGCATGTAAAGGAAAATGCAATGACAAAATCTACCTTGAGTTCTATAATGTATTTTCTTACCTAAAAGATGTGCTTCTGACTTAGTCAGTGTCCAGTGAATTTCAATAATTGCACTGTGTCAAGTAATTCCTAAAAATTGTGCTGGCTTTGCTAAGCAGTGCTGGATTCTTAAGAATCACTGCAATTCTATATTCCAGGTATCAGGATTATTTTGTACTGATTCTCTGCATCTTCTCAAATTTGCCAGTTTGCTTTTTGAAGTATAGTCAATGATACTGGAATGATATTTACAGCATTAATCACAGTATGGCAACATCTTCTCTACAATTCATATAACCCAAAGCGGCTTTACATCATGCTGGTAGTTCCCATAGTGCTGGCTGTTTATACTAATATCCACTCGGTCTGTCCCAGTCCAAAGAGAGTCACAGATTTCCAGCAAGAAATCTTATTTTAAGATTGTATTCTTTTTTTCCTAGAAGCACGACCTGAAATTCAGCTGTTTTACAGTGAATTCATTTTTCCAGCAAGTCAGTCTGGCATATCTTATCATCCCCTATCATTATTTTCTATTTACCTTTTATTTTTTAATCATTTGCTGATGTTACCAGCAATAATTTTACATTATTTTTCCTACCACCATCAAGGATATGTGTATGTAGACACAGAATAGATCCCAGAGGGACACACTAGAAACCTCCTGTTGGACAGTGGTTTCAATTTACAGTTGCATTTCACATTCTGCTGGTATCTAGGCTCAGTCTGTATGCTACTTGCTGTATGCATTGCATATACTCTATTATACAAAAATATTATGGGAAACTAAGTCAGAATTTTACAGATATTTGTTATTTCAACACACTTTCCTTATCAATCCAATTTGTGGATTTATCAATCTTTTTTTTGACAGATTTATTTGCATTGAAACCTTGATGAATTACATTAACCATTCCATTCCAATTTCTTCCCTTTTTGTTTAGATTTGAAGCTGGATTGTCCAAATCAAAATTTTCCAGGTCATAATATTTACCTTTTTGACAGTAAAGAAAAAGCAAATAATAGAAACTAAATGTACCAGGCAAGGAAAGATACTAGACTAGGAGAAGATGAATTATTTACATAGAGGAGATTTTTTAAACGTTTGCTATAATAAGAAGTTCAGTTTCATTAGCTGATATAGACCTCATTATACTACTTTAGTACTACAGCATTTTATGTAGAAGAAAAATAAGGTTTATTTTTTTCTTTTATTTTAGCTGCTGCTGGGAAGAATTTAATATGTGTACATATATGATTTAAGTAAACTGCATATATAATTTAGGTAGACTTAGAATATAGCTTACATTTAACATCAACGTTCTTTAAATGTGTTCATTCTATCAGAAGATAGAGACTGACAGTATTTGCCAGATGACAGTCTTTACACATGATTTGTTCATATTGCTTTGGACAGGGCATAGAATTCAACTATAGTACATAAAACAGCATTTAAAGTGATTTTGTTCTGATTAAGTAGTACTATTTGCTGTGCTGGGCACCATGTGAGAAGAAAGAAACTGTTTGGAGCACTTTTTTTCTCAACTTTAAAACAATCTGATTTAGGAAGTGTTGTTTGTGATCAATAGGTCTGCAGCGTCAAGAAATTTGTTTACACTTCATCACCTAAATGGGACTGTCATTCTTGACTCCTTTTGGTTCTCTGCAATCTTGTGATGGTCATAAATCCCTTGAGTGTCATAACTCTGAACTGTAAGTTTTTGATGATTTCATAGGAAACGGTCATAAGTACAGAATGATTTACAACAGCACTGTTGTGAGCATCCAGCTGATTGAATAACAGTAAATATATCCTGTCATGGAATTATTTTATAAACAACACTTTATACATAGTGAATGGAACAGATGAACAGGATAAGTTTTAAACAGTACTACTGCAAATTAAAGAAAAAAAAGAAAGTTATAAATAATACTTTTAAAAACTTGTAAAATGGAAATTGGCATTTATCTGTTTCCTCACAAGAAACTTGAAAAATAAAGATTGTACAACAGTAAAGTTGGTTGTCAGTATTGACATTATGTTACACGCTGTTACAATGCGAGAAAATCTATTATCACCTCTTTGAGCCAGTCACTGAGTTTTTTTACTGGTTTAAAATACAGTCAAGAGAAAAAAGATAAAAACCTTGGAAAAACAGCAGATTAGAGCAAATGGGAGCTTTTTCCATTACGTTCAACATACACCAGTAGCAAATTTACTTGTCTGGCCTTTATACCTAGATGACTTCTTTTTGCTGATATGTCAGTTCTCCATAGATTTAACCAAAGGACAGAGACACTGTGACTCACTGAAGTTACAAGCCATACATATCACTTTGATGCAGTGTCTAAGGGAGTCCTCCTTGGTGCAAGGTGGGAGGCATTCCTACCTAGGATTTGGTTTGAGCACACAAACACAATGAAGTTTGTGCACAGACTTTTTTTTGCAGTGGTTGCAGCCTGATGTAGAGAATTGCAAGTTATTTTTTAGCCAGGTAGGTGCACTGCCACTTTCCCCAGCCCAAAAAACTGAATATGAACCAGTTCATAGTGTTTCTTTCCTGTGACAGCAATTTCACATAGTTCATATTTGCACTTCTCTGAGAAGAGGCAAACTGCTGAATTTAATGTCAAAGCTACATGGAGTCCCACTGCAGGCACTTTGAGCAAGGGATGAAAAAGAGATTTTATTAAGTAATATTTTAACATATAATAACAAAGTATCATTGAAACAATCACCTGGATTCAGCTGCTATTAATTTTTATAATCTCTCTATAACTTTGCGTTACATATCTGCTTGGTTTTTTGATCCTACTTGGCATTTTGTTAATAATACTTGGCATTTCTATAGCATTTTTCATGTTCCAAGTGTTAATTAATTTAGGGTTTTTTTTTTTCTGAGAAGTTACTGAAGCTATTTGTTTAGCAGGGAGTTATAGTTGTCTTAAAGAGAAAGGCAGCTGTCTGAGTTCTCTCTGAGAGAGAAGTTGTCTTGAAGAGAAAGATCCCATCCGCTGGCACAACACACTAAGAATAGCTAGGACTTGCTAGATTTTCTGATAATTTTGAGGATGGGAATCTCTTGTCAAAAAAAAAAAAAAAAAATTAATTTAATTAACAGGATGACACAATTCCAACATTCATTTACATTAAGCTAAATCCAATTATTCCAGAATTCTAATTGTGACTTCTAACATATTTCCTTCAGCAGTGTTTATATTTTGTGTAGAGCAAGAACTTGTGATTATGATCTTGATTAGGTGCTCCTCAGAAATTGTACCAATCACAGTTTCTACAAAACAAACCAAATGCAGTGTACAGCAGCAGAGCACTGACTGTGCTACACTACTGTATCTATTTTTGATTTTTTTAATGCAATACCCTTCTATTTTTAAACTGGCAGAGCTTTTATTGTGTTGTTGGAACTAGGTTTTATGTCTGACGATTGGTAGGCATCCTTTTGTCAGCTTTGAGTCTATTTCTTCTAAAGGTACTTGCAGTTACAGCTATGATTTCTCTAGAAAGTGCCTTGTTCTTTGCTCCTCTCCTCCTGCTTTTCCTGTTCATCTTTCACAGTACCAAAGATAAAACTGCAAGGGCAATGTAGCACTCTTACAGTGATAAACACATGATCATCTGGGTTGCCGTATAAAACTACATATTCGGAGTAAAAAAAAATAATTCTTATTTTATTGCTGGAGAAATGTTTCAGCAGGTAAATTTGTAGAGGTACTAATACCAAACAATACCTTTGTCATATAACTGACAGTGTAAATGCTCAATGTTCTGTGACTTCATAAGCAAAAGTTCTCAGAGCTTTGAGACAAAAGTGTCTCCCGAGGACTTCACTGTAGTCTTATACAGGGCCCACTGGAAATTCGTCTATGCCTCTTGTGGCTCTGTAACAGCACTCGAAAACTGAAGTTTAAGACAAAATTTACATCAAAGCCCAAAGATAGCAGAAGTACACTGATGGGATTATTGGCTAAAGCAAGTTGCTGCACTGATGTATATGGCATTATATAGAGGAGTATTAAACATTGAATATGTGTATTAAAATGCTTGCAGTTCCAGCATCCAAAATTCTCAGAAGTCTTCCAAGATAGTTTCAGAAATCTGTGTTTTTTCAATTCAGTCTATCACACTTCTGCCACATGACACAAGCTGGGAAGGAATATCAGAATTTTTCGGGGGTGAAGTACTTTGAATGGGATTTGGGTGCCTAAACTGCTTGGAAATCTTAGTCAAAGATTGCTGTCACTATTTTCCCCTTTCCTTTCAGTATAAAACATTACAAAACATAGTAACTGCAAACAACAAAGTGTAGGAAACATAATCCTAGCCACCCAGAAGCATGCTCTAGCTCACACAAGAAGGTCATGGAGAAGGGAGGAAGATCTATAGCTTGTGTCTTTAAAAGCAACACTGAAGAGCAGAGGCTCTTTTAAAAACTCATTGACACTGAAATGACGACAACACAACTTGGTCTTTCTCTGCAAATTCAGATGCTACTTAGAGGCACACCAGCATCTTCTGCATCTGCCAGCTGAAGTACATCATGCTGCACAGCAGGTACAGATCAAAATATGAATTCATTTCAAGGCCTCATGTTTTGCAGAATTTACACAGCGATATCCACCAGCATCTGAGCTATACTCAGATGTCAAAACTTCATGTCATTATTATTACAATTAAAGCATCCAAACAAGCCAGATGACTCTTTAAAAGGACTAACGAGTGTACAACTTACACCGGACAGACACAGGAAATTTGGGAAGCAGATAAAACATACCAGCATTTTGTCTCATTTCGTGATGGCTTTATCACCAGAAATGTTTGTTTAGCAGGGAACTCATCAACATTATAAAGTCAGTAACAGCTCAGATAGATACATCCTTGCTGGGCAGTTGCTCATGAGACTGATATCTCAAAGAAACATGGGGGTCTTGGGTTCTTTTACCTGCCCTTCCTGGGGCTCGTCACAGCGCTCACTGTACCTTCCAGGAGAACATCCTTTACTTATATTGCAGTCATCCAATGGCAAAATACTTCACTCCTTGCTAGTGACACAATTTAATTTCACCTTGTATTATTTCCCATTTCACTGGGAAATATAATTGCTACGGCAAGTGGCTGTTTCTGAGCGCAGCCATCTCACAGGGTCCCTGTCTTTCTCTGTTCATGCAGATGTTTGAAACTGTCTTCCAGTATCTGAAGGGGGCCTACAGGGATGCTGGGGAGGGACTCTTCATTAGGGGCTGTAGTGATAGGACAAAGAGTAAGGGGTTTAAACTTAAACAGGGGAAGTTTAGATTGGGTATGAGGAAGAAGTTCCTTACTGTGAGGGTGGTGCAGCACTGGAATGGGTTGCCCAGGGAAGTTGGGAATGCTCCATCGCTGGAGGTGTTCAAGGCCAGGCTGGACATAACCTTGGGTAACATGGTTTAGTGGGAGGTGTCCCTGCCCACGGCAGAGGAGCTGGAACTAGATGATCTTAAGGTCCTTTCCAACCCTAACTGTTCTATGATTCTATGGTTCTATATTGAGGTGAGAAACCACTATCATCTACAAAAATATTTTTCCTATCCAGCCACAAATCAATAAAGTAAAAAGTTCATGCTCATGTATGTCTTTGCTCAAAAGGGCCTGCATGAATAAGGTCTTCAGCAACCTGTAGAAGACCTCTGAAGCAGCGTTTCTTCATTCACAGTTTTGTTGCAGGAATTAACCTGTTAGATCCTCAACCATCTCTAATTGGGTGCCAAGGGTCCCTCTAAAGGAGCTGTAAAGAGCAAAATTGCACAGAGAGGCAGAGCAGCTTTTGCTTTTTGACTCAGCTGATGCTTTCATAGCTGTGAGAAAAATCATTTAATCTCTGTGCTTTTGGTTGTGTTTCTAGCAATTTTCTTTTTCTAATAAGACTGTTTTTCAGAGAAAGAGTGTCTCTCTGGAAGTGCAGTGATAAGTTTTAGCAAAAAATTGGCATTGGCTTGAATTTCACCTCAAAATTCACACAGTAATTTGGGAATGGACCTGTTGTTTGTTAGACATTTAAATTATGCTAACAAGTACCAAAATATGTGAACTTTAAAAACAGAATGGTTAAAGTAAGAAGGAATAATCCATGCTTGTTAGAATTTGCACATTATTTTTCTCTAGCTTCTTTTTTTCTCTTGCTGTTGAGCTCTTTGTGATGAAATGCATTGTAAACAGATCAACATTATTATTCCATTCACATTTTTTAAGTGTTAGTAACCTTTTTCCATTTTGAAAATCAACAACATAAAAATGGCTTAGGAAATCTTTCAGATTAAGAGATAAGGATGCTCAGCCTCACTAAAACATTTGGTCGGTTGATCTAGCATTAACAATTCTGTTTAGGAAACAATTTAGCAGTCACAAAACACAACCTTGTAAGCAATAAGCATAAGTGTTACATATTTTTACTATAATTAATTTCCAAATTAAATGTTTCTTTACTTGTACATAATAAAGAGAATTATAAGTTCTATTTTCCTATTCTTCATCAAACTATGGTAACACAAATGCTAGGAGGTGAAGGGGAGAACATTTTTTATCCCCTCTATTAAGACTGAAAGCTTTCTGACATTAAAACTAACTGTAGGGCTACTTAATTGGAAGAGCAACTTGAGAAGGGATCTCTTGTATTAATAATTTTTGTATGATAGAATACATGTTTGACTTACCAAAGAACAGCAAATTTTAAACAATTACACGAGTTAGGGTCAAGGGCTCCAAAAGTCTACTTTAGGAAGAGAAAGACAAATCTGCTATTCTCCCCAGTGCTTCTTCCTTCCCCCTGAGAAAAGCTGGAATGAAAACACTGCTAAAAAACCCTAAAATTTACATAAAAATTAAGATCCAATATACTGCAAGGGAACTGACTCAAATAAAACAACCACCACCTTTAAAACCCAATAACTTAGCGAATCAGTCCTTGCACTTTCTTTTCTGTAGTCTTGATCACTTTTTCTAAGCCATGAAGTTATGCTGACTGCTCTAACTTAACAAGGTCAACCTTGGCCCTATTCCATCCCCTGGAAGTCACTCGTCCTCCATAGGTCCTCTGCTATCATTTCTAATGGCTCATCCATAACTTCAGCCAATGATCTAAGCACTGCAGATTGGATTCCATGAAACTCAGAACAGTTCTCAGAACACAACTGCACTGCTGCACCCTGCAGTTTTACAGGACTGATTGATAGAAGCTAAAAAAAATAAATAAATAAAATCGGACAAAATGGTTTATGAGGTAAATATTCCAAGGTTTAATATGGTTTGGTCAAAACAAAAGCTGTGTCCCAAAATGTAGAGAAGTGTAGAAATAAAGGAGTTCTCAAAATACATGTGAAAATACTCCTTAAATGCACATGTGAATAAATTTTTTGTTACAGCAAATACAAAATCAGGAAAGTAAATTATATCAAACTATCTGCAATGTTGTAAAGACAAATTGTTATGTGCAGTAGGTTTTCCATGATTTAGCTTACAAGATTTTAAAATTTCTGTGTGTTTGTGGGAAGACATGAAAACAACAGTAGTGAGTTTAAGAAGTCTTGTCTGTGAAAATTCTCATAGTTAGCAATTCTGCACTGAGAATGAGCAATCTCCATCCAGAAGATATTTATTTCAACTTAAGTAAGTGCTGCTTTGGCTCTGAATTAACCAGAAATTCCTAGCAGCAGTTTAGCATGTCCGTTTTCACAGGATACCATGCTGAGCCTGATCTGCTCGACAGCTCTGCCCTCACAAAATCTAAAACTTACACTGTAGGAGCTTCATGCCTTTACGAAATCCCATCACATCTATTGCATATGGCAGAATGTCATCTTTAGGCTGTGTTCAGATCTTCTCTTTTGTATATTTCCATGTGAACTATGTTTTATGTTGAGGAAATACTTGCAGAAAGCTAAAGAAGTTAAAGTGCTGTGAATGCTCATTTAAATATAGACCTGTGAGAACATTTGCACCACTGTTCTCCCAGAAGGGTGGGAAAACTGTCTCCAGCATTCATGCAGCACACCAAAAAAACTATCGTGGATGCTTTGTGGAAAAAAAAAGAAAAATTTGCTTTTCTATTCCTCATAACTCTTACATTAGATAGACTGTGACTGTGGCAATAGCATGCCAGCTAGCACAGGATCTGTGCATAGACTAAATGAGATGTGTTTCTGACCGAAGGATTCCTTGTGTGTGTGGTGGCTCTTTCTACAGGCTCTCTCAGACATGCATAAGATATGTGTGGAGCCCCACACATATGGATATGGGGTATCTCCACACATCTGCCTCAACCACAAGTCAGTTTCAAACAGAGTTGCCCATTTGTACCTCCCAAAATTAAATTACCTTGGCTAAGTATTTGCAAAACATGCAAATTTCCGAGAGACTTCAATACAGAAACTTTGCTTTGCAGACTGTTTCCCAACTTTCTGCTGGTTCATAAATTAGTCTGCAACAGCAGCTCCTAAACTGTAGTTCACTGCAAGCAACACATCCAGTGATCTGGTCCACAGAGTGATGCCACTTTTGTCACGGTTTTAAATAAGTAATGATGATAGTAAGGGTAGATGGTGGTTTGTGGAAAAGATGTGGCTTTGACATGGGTCTGGATTCCCTCCACCCCTGTACTTCCTCATAAAACAGTCCCCCTGTCTGTGCTGATGAATGGATCTAAGGGACCTACAGCAGAACAGCAGAAAGCAATGCTGGGTTTCATCCAGGAAGACTTTTTCCAGAGACCTCAGGGATATTCTTCCCCAGAATTTGGCTGGCACTTGCGTGCCAGTACACCCTGGCTGAACTGCAAATGAAAATGTCTTGATGGAACACACTGACAGGGAAAGCCTGCAGCAGTGGTTTGACCTGGCTTATTCAGAACATAAAAATTCATAATCATCACAGAGCATGTGGAATCCAACAAATCATCTCCAGAGTTAAAATGTCTAAGAAGGCATTATGGACGTAGCAAACAAATTAACAGACATAATCAGCCAGATCATCAGCTGGTATAAGTTGGCAGAAATCCACAGTAGCAACATAAGTTTTGTAAAGCTAACCTGAATTACATCAGCTGAAAGACTCAGTTAATTTTTTCCACCATTGTTCACATGCAATAATCTGGGTACCTTAAGCCTTTCTTGGTTTTGGTTTTGGGCTTGTTTCCCCCTTCTCCCCTCCTCTCCCCAGCACTTTTTATTTTTGCATGAATTTTGTCTTTATATACACAGACATGCAAATAAATTAAAGGGTCAATTCTCCATTCCATCTGCTCTACAGCAAACCATTTGTTGCTCTTTAAATGACAGCTGCTTGGCCCAGAAACAAGTTTGGCTGCCACTGTGCAACACACATGTGTGCCGCTGGCACAGCAGCAGAAATCCCCAGCTCGGCACTGCCCTGCCCACTCCCAATGAGCCCATGGCCTGCCCTGGCACCTCGTTCCCAGGGAACAGGGCTGTGGGTCACTCAGAAGGGATCGGGCGGTTGTCACTGAAGAGTTCCCCTGAACATGAAACATTTCCCCCTGTTGTTTGTTATTCATAGCAAGGGCAAGAGGTCCTGCTCTAAAAACATGCTTTTGTGGCAAAATAAGGATAGCATAAGAATTGCCTTAAAATATCTAGAGCTAGTTCATAATTTCAGATTTTTGAAACACTCAAAGCTCTATGAAAATGTAGTGATGGTGCCCACAATAGGGGGCTTATCAAATTTCTGCATTAGGAGTTTGCCTCTAAGTTTTATTAATTAAAATTATCTGCTCTCACCCTCTTGAATTAATAAAATGCATCTGGCATTCATTATAATATTACAGGCCATGGTTGTTATGAAAATATAGTTGCTAGGATACCTTCATAATTTCATCCTCACATTATACTGGTCTATCAATTAATGAAGAAACACTTGAGATACTTCTCAGTGCATCTACGCACATTCTTCATGTGTGACTTCCCTTGTCTTGTGTTACACTTCTCTGCATGGTCACCTTTGAGCCACATCTTGGGAAACAGTGGCCACATCAATTTGCAACTTACAGTAACGGTGCAACTCTTCCACTTGGCATTTTCTCGTCTTGGTTAAAATGAGAACAGAAAAACAGATGTCTTTACATCCCATCTTACTTCACTGAATGGACCTGAAAAAACAGTGTTTTTCCAGTGGCAATTTCACAAATGTATGCTATCAATTATCCATTTAAAACTTTTTATTGTACAACCTCAGCAGTATAATGCCTATTAAAAAATGAGATTCTGCAAAATTATATATTTCTCAAGGCAGTTATCTAATAAAGTACATGAGTTATTCTCATTAGATACAAGGAAGCAGCCAAAGCTCTGGAAATAGTTGTCCCAGGAATGAATTTGTTTGAACATCTGATGCAATCTGATAGACTACAATGGAAACTCACCTTGGATACACATGGTAAGCATTAGCCTCTGCAGGAACATAGGGCCTGTGCAACACAAACCTCCTGACACTTACAGTCTAAATGGAAATTAAGTAGGAAGCAGGCATGATACAGACCTTCTGGTGTACTGAATTTCACAAGCAAAGCAGAGCACACACCCTTTACATCATTTCCAGAGTAGGATTGGAAAGCTGGCAAATATTCTGGCTGACCGTCGGTCAGCGAACACTGAGAGGCAGAGAATAAACAAAAAACTTAGCTGCACTTCAAGCTGTTTTTTTAGCAGTTTGACCGAATATAGTTCCATGATCAAGTGAACAGACAGAGCAGCTACTGACATTTTCAGACAGATCACCACATCTAAACAGCTGATCTATAAATAGTCTACTCACAGTACTGCAGCACATGCTGACCACACAGATGTGATCTTGCAAAGCAAGTACCAGAGACTGGACGCAGCTGTTTTCACTTGGTTAAAGCCTGTGTGGTCTTTCCTCAAGACAAAAAAATATGCTGTATTTTTTGGAAAAAAAAAAAAAAAAAGAAAATTAGAAGTCCCACTGCATGGACTAACAGATTTTGTACATTAAATAGTTAATTTTGTGCTGAATATGATCAGTGGTTCAAAAAGCAAATAAAGGATCTCAAAGATACAAGCAAGTAGTTCGCATAAAACATTAGGAAAATATTCCCACAGCACACCAGAAATTTCACAAGATATTAATAATTTGACATGACCATGCATGATTTGTTGAATGCACAAGCATGTTTAAGCAGACAGAAGGAGCACCTACAACTGCCTGAGAAGCACTTCTACATCCAAGAGCCTGACTTTTCAGAGTGCTTTGGGTTAAGAAGTAATGTTAAGAAGTAACTCTTGGCTCTCACTAAAACCTGGGGGAGCTGTGGAAGCTCAGAGCTTGCAGAAGACATGCAGAGCATTGAAGATGATCAGCACTTAACAGCTCTGGGAACTGTGGACCAAAATTTGGGTGATACCAATCTCTTCCTGGTAACCTTAAGAAAAACTTTTTCCATGCTGTCCAGGAGCAGCTTTAACACCCTCTGCTTGGCTGTTTGCTGTGGAGGAAAAACAGCCTGACAAGAAGAGCCTCTCTGCTCAGAGCTGCCTCTGCAGTGTCATGCAGGTTGATGTTGTGGTCTGCTCTCTTCTGCCAATGATTCCCAGCCCATCAGCTTGTCTGTCTTGAGCTGCATCTGAGGAGTCCCACAGCCTATGTCAGGGTATGAATAGGCCTGCTGCATACCAGGAATGTGGACTGGTGCTGGTGCCTTCCCTCCTAAGACATGGCAGAGGAAAGTCACTGATCTCTGGGCTAACCTAGTCCAAAGCTCTAATCATCTCTACATCTGCACAGTCCGATCCTTCACTGCATGTAATGCCAGCCTGTATACTCACTTTATATGAGCATGCAACAGTGCTGGGGAGAAAGACAAAATAATGCTCGATTGTACATGATAAATGCTTTATTTGCTAGCGACAGGCATGTCTGTTTATCTCCTAGATGATGAAGTCATGAGTAAAATATCTATGCGATCTCAAGCAAGTACTGATTATATTTCCTGCAATGTAAATGAGCTGCACACATTTCACTTTCATCCCGATATTCCACTACCACTGTTCTATATGCACTCTTTATTCTATTTGTGTTAGGACATTACCTTTCATTGTCACATTCTCCACCCTCCTGTTATTACCAACTGTTCTGCCCTTTGTTTATGTCATGCCCATTCTTTTTTCATTAGGCCTTAAATTATAGCCTGTGTCTACAGCTTTCTGCCTTTGGCTGTTTATAGAATTGGTTTTCTCTCTCTCTGTCATACACACACTACTCCTTCTTTAGATCTCAACTTGTATGCAGTCATCACCTTTTGAAAGTGCAAAGCAGGACAATTAGTCATTGTAACAAGTTTTCCAAGGCTGGAAGGTCGCATTACAACTCTTAAACTTCAGTGGTTTAGACGTTTCGAGATGCAATGTGGAAAATGTCTTTGATCTTTTTATTGCCTTGGTAAACTTTTTATGGGACAATCCATTTACCTAGTCCATTAGAGAGCTTAATAAAATATTCTGTGCACAAAAATACTGCACTTCACTAATTATATATACATATCTTTCCTCTGTAAAATTTACACTTCTATGCGAAAGTCTAAAATATTTTATGAATAAGAATTATTTCAACCTCAAAGCCCATCACTGCAGCAAATTAGTTGCTACCTTAATTTCTCGGTTCTTTTAATCCATGGTATTAAGCATCCAGTTTTGAAAGCCATGCCTCTCATTTATGAAAAATTAAGCCTTAGACCTGATAAGTGCGTAGTCGCTGGAATTGCAAATACAAGTTTGATACTTTTACATGAAACCAATCAGCTCCAACATATCTCTGGTCAGCTGTTACCCCATTTGTATGCCCACAAGGGCATCTGCAATTTCCACACACTCTATTCTAAAAGGCCAGACTTCAGAGATTAATACAAACTCACAACACAAGCCAAAAATGGAACTGGAGTCACCAGTCTGGACTCCTCTTTGCCAGATTCAATATATACATTAAAAGTGTAAATATATATGTGATAGTGGCAGCATCATCTTCTCTCACATCCAAAATTATCTGGTTTTGAATTCTAGACAGCAGAAAGGAAATTGCTGGAGATTACAGAACTCTGGACCCTGTTGATGATGGCCCCTTTGAACTAGCTCAGCTCCTTCTATTTTTGCAACATCAGCAACATGAAGTAACTGCAAAAGGCATCTTCAATGCACAGGGAATGCTCCTTTCCAAGTCTGAGGAGCGTCTTCTCACAAAGTGAGAAGCTCAGAAACTTGATTATACCTTCTCAGAGCATAGGAAAAGCTGGATTTTGCTTCTCAGATGATCTCTGGGGGTAACCAGAGACTGAAAGCAGCAGTGTGGGTCCAACATGGAAGAAAATGTACTATTCTTGTCACTACTATGAAAAAGGGTGTCATGGGTTCAGCAGTAGCAGTCATTTTTCTCCTTCTCAGTAGCTGGTGCAGCGCTGTTTTTGACTTTTGGCCTGGGAACAGCGCTGATAAGACCAATGTTTTCAGTTATGGCTTAGTGATGTTTGGTTTGGCCAAGGACATTCTGAGCCTCATGCTCTGCCAGGGAGGAGGGGAAGCTGGGAGGAAGCAGAGACAGGGCACCTGACCCAAACTGACC
>JAOEHY010001728.1:0-13396 GCA_025447955.1 Psilopsiagon aurifrons
GCAGCCTTCCAGTATCTGAAGGGGGCCTATAGGGATGCTGGAGAGGGACTCTTCATTAGGGACTGTAGTGATAGGACTAGGGGTAATGGGTTCAAACTTAAACAGGGGAAGTTTTGATTGTATATGAGGAAGAAGTTCTTTACTGTAAGGATGGTGAGGCACTGGAATGGGTTGCCCAGGGAAGTTGTGAGTGCTCCATCCCATGCAGTATTCAAGGCCAGGCTGGACAGAGCCTTGGGTGGCATGGTTTAGTGGGAGCTGTCCCTGCCCATAGCAGGGGGTTGGAACTAGATGATCTTAAGGTCCTTTCCAACCCTGTTCTATGATTCTATGAAAACGAACCAGCTTGAAAAGAATTACTAGGGAAGTAATTACTGTTTATCATCATAGAAAAGACATGGCTGGGAAACCACCTAATTTAAACTGATTTCCACATCTGCGTAACTCTTCTTTGGTAATGGCTATTCCTGTGGGCTCTGAGGTGGTTTTTTAATTTTTTGCTGTTACGTGTGTCCTGAAATGGGTAATGATTGTTCAGTGCAGGAAGTGTCGTTTTACCTCTTCTAAAGGAGTGAATGAAGACTTTCTACACATTATATGCTTTTTAGGACCTTTTAGCTAATTGTGAATAACTTCCTCCAAAGAGTCAACCCACTCTAACATTCTGCTTTGAGCTCCAGCAGTTGAGTTGTGTGTCCACCCCCCCACTGCATTCCTTTCTGTCATAGTGTAGTAGTTCAGGTTGGTAGAATCAGGCTATGGAGCAACTATGTGCACAGCATAAGGCAACAGAAAAGGCTTAAGGGTCAGATGGGCAGAAACTTCCAAGCAGTCCAAGCACTGATATCTTCTGCTGGATTGGCATCACACAAGGGACGGGTATGTCTACATGATGTGACTGTGCAGAGTGCTAAGTGTCACAGAGGCCCGTAGGGTGGGGGAGAGGACAGGTTTGCATTTGTGTGCAACCTTCCTGTTCACTGAGGACAGTTCAGGAATAGGCTTTTGGGAACAGTAAACTATACGTTTTCCACTCTGCATCCTCACTTTCAGACCAGCAACCTGCCATCTATGGAATCATGCCCTCTTTTTGGGGGTAGTAAGTCTCAGGGTAAATGTTTTGTCTGAACTGTTAAACGGATGCGTGGCTCAGTACAGCTTGTAGCTTACAAACAGAGTCATGGTTCATCGTATTCATGGCTGGAGATATTTGGGGTTTCCAGGTGGGCTGCACGAGAGTTCAGACTTCGTCTTCCCGCTGTCAAGAACACTCACTAACAGTCCTGGCAAGACCTGCACTTTCTCACCAGGAGAGGAAAGGCTGCATTACCTTGTGAGCATGTTGTGAGCCAGTGCAGGGAGATAGTGAGTGTATAACCGGGCACTTGAGCAGGACCTGCCAATGGAGACATGTCACCTCCTGCCCTGAGGATGACAGATACCTCCTGCCTTACCCACATTGCAGTAAATCTGCAGTGCTGTCTGGCCCTGCCTACCTTTGGGCTCCTGCTGCTTTACGTGGCAAACAATTTGATGTGCCTGCCCTGATGCTGTTGAATGACAAATTGAACAAGATTTATCCTCCCTGTGTGTCTTGTCCTTTAACCCAGCTGTGGAGAAGATTACGGTTTATGTACTGGAAAACCACAGGGGTTGTGCTCTCTTAGGGCTTGCACAGGACCTGAGCATACGTGTGCCTCTCCAAAGTGACAGAAATTGCTCTCTGGGGTTAAAAAAAAAAGCATGTAGCACTTTTGCTACCTTCTGATTTGTTCGTATCTCTTGCAGCTTGAATGAGAACTTGTGGTCCAGCTTTCCAAGTCCACAAAATTACTTTACCTTAAGCTTGTGAATTCCCCAGCCTTGTTTCTTTTCCTCACTTTTTTTCCCCCCACAGGTTTCTAAAATGCTTTATTCAAAACACGTTAAGTAACGTGTAGAGAAGTTTTCTTAATTACATTTCCAGCATTTTATGATGAGAAAAACCAACTTGCAGTGCTGATCCTCAAACCAAAAATGGATGTCTTCAATTTGGTACAGCGTCATTCAGGAGTATAAAAGATGTCAGTAACAGAGAAAGTTTGAACTTTACACAAATCCTTATCAAGAAGAGGCTTTAATTAAAAAAATGAGATGGGAAGTGTTTTGGTTTTTTCTTTTAAGTTCATGGAGCTCTTTAGCATTTTGCAGGTGAATGCAAAGCCTGATGTTTCAAGAATTAAGGTGAAAACTGCCAACTAATGACCCATAATGAGTATTTAATTTTCTCTCCATATACAGAAACAAAATAAATGCAATGAAACTTAACTGTAAGAATGACATTGATCAGTCATGAAGAATAGCATTTATTAACACCACCTGGAAAATACATCACATGCCACCTGCCACCATTTAGACCACTTCAGGTATCTTCCACAGCTTTACTAGAATCAGTAACAGGATATCTACAGTTACTCTCTCAAACAACATAGAAACATTCATACATTTTACTGGAGCAGTGAAAAGTGTTCATCTTTGAACTTGCTCTCAATAATGTGAGATACATGAAATCATGTCCACAGATGTATCTCTTCCCACCACTTCCACTCTAATGGGACCTTATAGAGCAGCTGTGCTCTCTGATGGTGAGGTCTTGGTCTGACTGTGGTGTGTGCTCTGGCACAAACAGCTACTTTTGCTGTTGCAGGGGAGATCCCCTTCTTCCACAAGAGCCCTGTGATTCAGTGTCTTGCAAGGAAAATCTGCCTCAAGTGATGTCAGTGCAGTCTGTTGCTAGTTATCAAGGGTGTCGTGATTTTAACCTGTCAATCATCAATAATACTTGTAAGAACTCTTGAAATGCCCTATCTTTTCATTTTGGAAAATGAATTTTGATTGTTCTCCAAACAATCAAATTGTTTGGAGTTTTGACTGGAAAGGCATTACTTCCCAAAAGCAAAATCTCCCCTTAATAGTTCTCAAGATTTTCTTTTTACCATTTTAAATATCATAGAATCATAGAATAGTCTGGTTTGGAAGGGACCTTCAAAGGTCATCTAGTCCACTCCCTCTGCAATGCGCAGGGACATCTTCAACTAGATCAGGTTGCCTGGAACCACATCTGGCCTGGCCTGGAATGTCACCAGGGATGAAGACATTCACATCCATCACCTCTCTGAGCAACCTGTGCCAGTATGCATATTGATTAACATCTGCAAAGTAAAAATTTAAGTGAAGCCTGTATGTTCTTCAGCACACAGCACAGACAGGCTAAAAACTAACAGAGCACAGAGCAGTATCTTAACTGTGAACCACTGGGGAGGAATCAATGATGCGCACCTAAAAGTGGCTAGGCCACTCTCCATAGGGACTGCATTCAGGGGCCTGGGTATTGGTTCAGGAATTCCTGCCTGAATGCAGTTTTTAACACTTGTTCAAAGTTTCATTAATTACTACGCAATCTAATCTCTGCTGTTCCCCAAACAGTATGTTCAGTGAATGAGAGCTCAGGTTGAAAAATTAGAATTAAGAGATGAGGTTTTACTTTTATCCTAAATCAAAACTGGGTGTATTGAGGAAAGTGACTGTGAGTATCCTTTGTCAGCTGTACAGACTGCTATTTAAGTGTTTCATGTAAGCACAACAGTCCCAGCTGGATTTGTGACTTGGCAAAACACATTTAGAACTTGATTTTGGATTTGGCCTTGACTTTAGTTTTCTTCCTCCTAAAATACAGATAGTTAATGTTGAACTAAGTGAGTTGCTTGCAAGAAGACAAACATCTGTTGTTTTTCATACTCCCAGCAGATGAAGAAAGATGAGTTGCTATGCTGATGCAAAATTGAAGAAAATTGCTTATATGTAACCAGGAAGTACCGAAGTGATACAAGAATATATAAACATCTAAATATGAAATACCTTGTTCATTTAGTAAAAAATCCCACAGAAAATGTGATACCAGTGAAGCTTGTCTTAAATGACCAATAAAAATATGCTGCTTAAATTAAGTATCTTACCAGAATTATTTCTAAGAGAAAACAAGCATGATTGTACTAAGTATGCTTAGGGATGAATACCAGGCTTAAAAGAGAGAGAGGGAGCTTCCTCAACCTTTCTTCTGTTGTTTAACCTTAATTGTGTCAAGGGTTTTGATGGTAACTGTAGTATGTGCTGAGGAGTGTCTTCTAATCAGTCTTTTTAGTCTTCCTGTAGTGCAGGATTGTGGCTGTGACCCAAATATTGAGAATGAGCATGGTTATGAAACGGATGAGAACTAAAAGGGGGAAAAAAATAATCTTGTAAGCATAAATCAAAACATGTCGACTGTGGTCATTTTCAGAGGATAAGCTTGTTTCTAATCTTTATTGGTCTGCAAACAGGCGGAGTCCCATTCTGTAACTCTTTTCAGTCAGTTAATTCAGGAACCCAGAAACAATCCGAGTAAATATATCAGAGGACAGCATTTAACACTTACAATTTATGGCTAAAAATAATGTGCTACAGTACCTTTAACAGTACAAGTCTGAGTAACCTCATATAAATGTATATTTACACCAAAATTAAACTCAGTTTCAGCTCACGTGCCCTTTATAATTGTGTGTGTTGTTTATAATAAAGGGATTATTCTCCAGTGTCATCTGTTTAGACTTTGGGGAGACAGGAAATACTTGTATCTGTCTGATTTTAATGAGACGAAATCTGACAACTGAAAAAAAAAGCAGGTTTTCTTAACCAAGAAATGTCTCTGCCTGTGAGTGCACAACTGGAAGTGCAGGTATTGCTAATACCCATTTGGTAACTGCAGTATTCACAGAAATGTGCACAAGATTTATTTTCAGAAATATGTGATATTTGACAGTTTCATACACCTGTATGAAATCAAGGGGAACATCCCAGAGTGTTCAGTTAGAAGTTAAATGGAAACATTTCCCATTAGACCAGCACAGCATCAATGTTTGCTGCCATCTTTTCCATGCCCCAGTATATACTGTGCTGAATTTTTAAAAGCAGCTGCAACCACAGCCAGCTTTTTACATTCAGGATGTTTTTCTCCCTTCCGTCCTCCCCTAAATACACTTCTCTTGCTTCTCATCAGTGTGTGCAGCTGTGGGAAAATTGAACTTGGTAAATGATCTGGACTGAACGTCTGCGTGTGCATTATGCCAGTTTTTTGGTGAGCCAGTTAACTGCCTGGCCCCACAAACTCTTCCTCTGGCAAAGAGAAAGCAGCAAGCACAGGGGTGGAAGTGAGTGACTGAGCCAGGGACTTCCTTTTCCTGAGGAAAAGCCACTTCAACTGCTTGTAAAACCACAGCCTTACTTTGCTGCAGAATGCTGCTTAATAAATAAATCCATTCCAGTGATGTTTCTGATGAAATACCAGTTTTGAACCAGAACAAGGAAGGACCAAATAAAGTACAGTGTGATTTTCCTAGTGGTCTTACATCCACCAAGTCTTGTTTTGAACCACTTACTGAAAAATCTGCTGCATTCCTTAGCTCTTTCAGTTTTGTCAGGATAGTAAGCAGCTGTTAAATGAATCTGCTTTATGACGAAGGCGGATGCAAAATACATATTTTAAGCCAGTTTTTTTGTATCTTACCAGCCTACTATTTCATTTTCAGCCTGCAGAAATCTTTCTGAATGTGCCTAAAATGGTTCCTATACTAAGATTTCTAGAACTTTAGATTTCTAGAAGAATTTTTTATTGCACAAACCCCATAATAAGAAACTCTATTTGAAAAACTAACAATTATTACAGTTTAAGTTGTATTTTACTAAATTTATTTATTTCAATATTTAAATATTAAAGATTTTTAATGATTTATTCTGCTGTTTTCATAATTAAGTTGATTTTAAAATGCTTTTGCCATTTGAAAAAAAAAAAGTCTGGACCAGTAGTCCATTTTGGACCACTTGTCACCAAGTGATAAGCATAATCAGGTTTGTTTGCTTTCCCCAGGTATTTCACTGATGTGTAACCATGTGCTCCTTTCTTAACTTTAACTTCTTCCCTCACAGTGCTAGTATAACAAGTTCATGGTTTGTTCTTCTAAGACGAGATAACTGCATTACCTTGGAAAGACAGGCAATTCCAGACTTTACTCACCCCCGAGATCATTCGTAGTCATTATGGTTGTAAATATCCTTGCTGTAAATAGAATGAATTCTTATTAGTGTATTAGATATGACAAGTTTATATCTTCAAAAATGATGAAATACCTATTTTTCAATAGAGGATAATCTTGTATAATAACTAGCATAATAATACACATTGTACAGACATTCCCACTTTTTGTGCATCACTGGTTTTGCTTCAGAGATAAAGCTCTCAAAGCTGTGTGACATTGTATTAACGGCCTTTTTTACAATGAGAAAATGACTGATATAATTAGAATTTTCTATCTATCTCACTGGACTGGATGTGGGCAGAGTTTACTGCTTCTCTTTCTGTTCAGCTGTCTCCTCGGGTAGCTGCTACTGAGCTACACCCACAACCAAGTTTGCATGACTTGGCCATTGTGAATGTTCACGATTGCTTTTAGGCTTCTGCAAATAGGAGGAATCCAGCTTTCCTGCCCACAACAAATCTAAACATTAATTATTTCACATTTGCAGCATATTAAAACCATTTAGAAAGTTCACTGCCATTATTCAGTGAACATACCGCAATTCATAATTCTGTTTCACAGGGCAATAGATCTGACATCACTATGTTTTACAGTAAGAACATTATGAACAAGTTTTGCAAATGTGACAAAGAGACTTCTGACAAATAGCTGTAGAACTGTTCATGCAGACCACTGGCTAGTTAACACATGCACTGTACAAATCACTGTTCTTCGTATGTTCTTAAATTCTCCTCTGTTTAGAAACATTTACACATAGTCACAGTATTAAAGGTATTTAGCAGTAAGTGTGTATCTATTTAGAATCACAGAACTGTTAGAGTTGGAGAGCCTTAAGACTTATCTAGTTCTAAGCCCCCTGCCATGGGCAGGGACTCCTCACACTAAACCATGCCACTCAAGGCTCTGTCCAACCCGGCCTTGAACAGGTCAGGGATGGAGCATTCACAACTTCTTTGGGCAACCTGTGCTAGTGCCTCGCCACTCTCACAGTAAAGAATTTCTTCGTCATATCCAATCTAAACTTCCCCTGTTTAAGTTTGAACCCGTTACCCCTTGTCCTACCACTACAGTCCCTAATGAAGAGTCCCTCCCCAGCATCCTTACAGGCCCCCTTCAGATACTGATGACTTCTCAGAATTAGTGTTGTCTAACTCAAAATTTAGTACCTTTTCATGCTGGATCACTAGTAATTTTATAAATCCTACAACACTGAAATTGTTTCGCTATAAAGACACTCAGTTATTTCAACTATATCAGGTTCTCTTGACAATATTTGCATGTTCTCTAAGTGAAAATGTCATTGGTGTCAATGATAGAACTTGATTTTGAGACCCTGTGTTGTATCTGAGTCCCAGAAGTAGGCACTAAGGGAAACTATTAGGCAAGATTTTTACCTACTATGATTGAGTAAAGACCTACTGAATGAGGCATTAAGAGGTACAGCTTTAAAAGAGGAAAACTCAAGTGATTCAAACCGAGCTGTCCATTGCTTACTTGCGCAGGTATATGCTGACATACTCCAGGTCAAGGCGCTGACTTGTCCAGAATCTTTTGTCTGCCAGAGACACCGCAGCTGAGCCAGCTTACTGGCTGCACTGATGAATGTACACAAATTCTGGAAAGCAGATTAAAGAAAGGAGAAAGAACCTCTGTCTCTGCCATTGCACCACCTGCATGTTTAGCTTATGGCTGTAACTTACAAAAACCAGGACTAGGTTTTCACTGAGAATAAAAAATATATATGTTTTTTCAGTATTTGCCAACTCAGGCGTTTCAGCTTCTTACCATGAAGCAAAAAATTAAAGTTGCCAGAAAAAAAGAGACCAATTTCTAAGGTACTGCTGAGAAAGAAACTCAAAGAGCACAACTGCTACTACTGTTGGCAAATGCTTGACAGGCAAATACAGTAAGAAGCAAACAAAGAAAGAAGCCTCTCAACCTGCTACATAAAACTGTTTATACAAGTTAGCTAAAATGAGACCGATCTAGTCTAAACAGCAAAGTTGATTTAGACCATCTGTTACCATTATGTCTGGCAATCTAAACCATCAAAGAATGAGAAAACTGACAAGAATGTGTGGAAAATTAGTCCAATTGGTGGGGAAAAAAATGAAGGGAACAGACTATTCACTCTGTCATCCTTTTCATGGGCGATTTTGCAAAGGCAGCAGGTAGAGGGGACGTCCACATGCCTGGATTTCCCTTGCAAGCAAGGACCAGTGTTAGGCTTAGAAGCTTTTATCCCCGTTTTTTTTCTTTTGCATTAGCAACTCCAGTTCATCTCAATTCAATTTTAACTTTTTTTCTGATTAAAAGGGGAAAAAAAAATTTAACCTACATAAGGCATTATCAGATGATAGTTTTCTTGCAAAATTCTAAGCCAAAAGGGAAAAAAGATCTTGTGAAATATTTAACATTCCCTATATCAAATGCTTTGACTGATGCTCTATTGCTTTCCTCTTGTGACAAAGGTTTACTAATCAGGATTATGACATTAGGACTAAAGAGGCAATATTTTTTCACCAGCTTAAACCTTTCCTAGTTTTAATTAAGGCACCACAATTAACAACTTTACCTCAGAACATAATTCCACCCACCCACCAGAGTCTCTCTTGCCAGTGCTACTCACAGAAGAGAGAACCAACTGTATTTGAAAACTGGCTGATTGTTCTGAAAGCTAACCTAAAAGATGAATTCTTCTAAGGACAAATACAAGGAGAGATTTCACTGATAAAGATTTCCAGAAAAAAATCTTTATTTCATATGAAGTCCTAATTTCAAATAATCATGCAGCACTTACCAAGGCCAGGTCTATTATCCACTTCCGCAGTGTTATCATGTACCAGCCCCCCCAAAATCTTACATTATGTTAAGGTTCATAGCACTGAAAATTCTAGGATTCCAAAACTGCCTGCGGAATTAGATTTTTTTAAACATCTGGATAAAATCTTACTGAAATTTTGTAAGACTATACAATCTACATAAAACATTAAGCACTGCTTGAAACACTTAAGTATTCCTGTTTTTCACACTGCCTTTGGTTGAACAGTGCCTGGAGTTTCTCCAGAGCTGCTCCAAAGCACAAGACTTGAGATTGAAAAAAAAACCCCAAACACTGCTGTGTTCATCACAGCAAGTACAATCTGCATGGGTGGGAATCCAAGAAAACAGGTTCATCATTTCCATCCTGCGTCTCTAGCAAAGATGGAAATGAAGAATTGGTCTTACTCTGTACCAGCTGCGGTTCTTCTAAAGCACAACTGCATATAAAGCTTATGTCTTGTAGATATTTTACTGTGATCCCAGAAATCAGCATGTAAATGTGGAAGCGTGGATGAAAATTATTTACAACAGCAGCACAAACCAAATGACATCACAGCTGCTATGCAAAGAACAATCAAGCTACATACACCAAAATTACCAGATTTCAAAGGATACATGACTGCATAGAACAAAGCTCGTTTCTTGTTTCCATTGAAATGTAGAATAAACAAAAGGAGAATGGCATCTGAAATAAATAAAAGATTGCTTGTCACAGAAAGGAGAGAAAGGTCCAAATGCAACACGGGGCATCACATGAAACTTGTATCTTATGGGGTTTTGTCTCTCAAATTTGATTGTGTCTGAAACACTGCAAGCTCCAAAATGAAGCTTTTCTTAGGAGTCTGGAGTATTTATAATGTTTCTCTCCCACGTGGAGTCACTGGACAAAGGATGAACTTACACTGCAACTCCATGTGTGTATTAGATCTTCCTCTTCTACCCAATAATCTATTTTCATAAAATTTATAAGAATTTAATTACATTGGAGATGTTCATTCCCTCTTTTCCCCAACTCCAGCTAGAACTGGTCAAGAGATTAACACCACTGCACTGGAGTACTGCACCTACATGCAGTGCCTTCAAGTGCTGAATGAGCCCTGTTTTATTTCCAAAACATGGCTTAAAAATTACCTTGTGCAATGATGATGGGATATTCCAGGTATGTCTGCAGGGGGTAACCATAATAGATCTGGTACCTCAGAAACACAAGGAAGCTGAACAGAAGGACACAAACAGCGTGACTGCACGAAGGAACAGGACAGATCCTTCACAACTGCTTTTTCACTGGTTTGGCTGTGCTGAAAGGCTGCAGATAGGTGTAGCACCTGCTGTCAAACTGATCAAATGAACATGAAGACAAAGTGCAAGGCTGATGATTCTGTAGTCTACTTGTGTCACCCTCAGAGTAAGATGCAGAGAGCTGCCCATGCTTCTTGTCCAGGTCTTCATGTCACAGTGTGTAAGATGCAATTTTATTAATTACAACTGATGACAAAGAAAGACCAGACCTAGAAGATACCTTCACTTTGCAACTGCCTTGACACCTCTATGGTAACTCTTGATTTCTTTAATTATGTTTGCAGCTCAATCTATACATTCAGCAAGTTTACAGGAACAGAAAACATCTTCAAGGTGTTTAGACCACACTGATTGCCCAGTGTAGCTGTACTGCTTAGACTAAGAGCCTGTTCTTCCCTGCATAAAACAAAGGCAGATTGCCTTCCTGCCATTCCACAATACAGTATCTAAAAGGAATTTAAATTTTATGATGTTTTCTTTACTTTATTTAACTTTCATGCAAGTCCATGCAGATAGACAGAAACTTCAAGGCTGCAGAAAAAAACAGAAAGGACTCTTAGGGCATAGTTTTATGTAAGGAAAAATTGCTGAGTTTCCAGTGTAGAATAGTATCATAAGGAACTGCTTGCCTTGTAAGCAACTGGCTTTTACAGAATTCAGCATTTAAATATCTGAGCTTCCTAGAAGTCTTTAGGGTCAAATTAGACTCCTTGTCATCAGAATACTACTTCTGTGTCACTCCTCTGCCAGGCCACTGCATGCTGACTCTGCAGAAACATGCCAGTTTATACCAGTAGCTCCAAAGCTCCCTGCAGCTGCAACATCTCTAAAGCTTGTGGGATAAATAGCCTGCTAAATAAACAAATAGTCCTAACAGAGGTTTAAAAAAAGCTTTGCTGCAACTCTTTCAAAATACTTCTGCCCTGAGCAGGTGCAGATCCTGCACTGGTGTGGGTATTGTGGTTATCACATAGGTGATAAGGAGATAATTACGGCTTCTCCCTGCTCATCCGTAACATTCTTAAAAAGCCTTTCTAATGCACACCAACTCACATGAATCATTTTAAAATGATACCACTGCTTTCTGGCTGGGCTGGGAGGTTGGTTATCGCTGCTGGAACTAGAATTTAGTTCACTACTCTCAGGTGTACCAAGGGTAAAAAGCAATCACAAGGGTTCAGTGCCATGGAGAAATGTGGGCTATGAACAGCCACAGTGGAGACCAAGGCAGTTCTGCACAGTCCCATGCAAAGAGGTGTCTGTATGTCCAAGCCTCTGCAGTACCGGAGTGGGATCCCCAACCAAAGATGAGGCACAGGTGCTTTCAGAAACAGTGTCATTTCTGTGAGGTGATTCTTCTGAATAAAAAGCCCTTTCCCAGCTTGGTGTGGAAAGCTAGCAGCCATTCAGCTAGATGTTCTGGCCATCTCCATCCCTCAGTTCAGCAAATAGGAGGCTCTTCAACATACTTTCTCTTACATGCTTGTACCCACATCTGAATCACAGAATGGTTTGGGTTGGAAGGGACCTTAAAGCTCATCCAGTTCCAACCCGCTTGTCATGGACAGGGACACCTTCCACTAGACCAGGTTGCTCCAAGATCTGCCCAGCCCAGCCTGGAACACATCATGTACATGAGTGTGCATGCACACGCACTTTATTTATTTCTCATCCATGCAATCCTCTTTAAGCAAGATTTAATAAGCCCAGCCCATGTAAGCTTATTACAGACTGACAAATCTTTGGAGTTGGACATGGTCTATAATTTTCTTAAGGAATTATTATATTTTACATATTCGGATGAGAGAAGCCCGTCTAACTAGTACAATTACCTACACAACATGGCACACGGACCATTTAATAACCTAAATAATGACAAAAACCAAACAGTAGGTGCTCACTCCAGCTACACTGGCTGCTCGCCGCTGGTTTGGGGCAAGTTAAAAAAAAAAGCAGAGTTTCCCTTTAACCAACAGCGCGGAAACACTTTAAAACGGGAAGCTTCTGCTCCAAACGGCTGCACGCCCAGGGCGGGCAGGACGCGGCACACTGACATGACAGGCGAACCGGGAGCGGGCGGGCTCAGCGGAGGCTAACCGTGAGTTACAGAAAGGAGCCGTTTAAAACCGAAGAGAGCAAGGACTGCCCTCCCACCCTCTCGCCCAGCCACTCAACACGCTCCTGTGAGCGGCCAGCGCTGCTAAGGAAGGAACTCCATCACTGACCGCCGCCTCCGAGCGTCCCGCCCGCCGCTGAGAGAAGCCCCGCTCAGCCGAGCCCCAACGGCCCTCCCGCCGCGCGCCCGCTGCGCTGCGCGCGCTCCCCACGCGCCGGGAGGGGGAGTCCCCACGTTGTCCCCCGGCCCCCGGCCGCGGCCTTACCCCGCCAGCTCCAGCAGCAAGCTGCCCGCGCTAACCCCCCGCGCCGACCCGGCCGCCAGCACGGCCGCCAGTTGCGGCAGCTTGATCACGGCGCACACGGCCCAGGTGCTCCAGTGTGCTAGCTCCAGCAGCGTCGGCGCCATCCTGCTGCGCTGCGCTGGCTGCAGAACCGCGGCAAGCCGAACCGGGCAACCCGCGGTGCGGCGCGGCGTGGCGGGGTGTGGCAGGGAGCTCGGCCCGGCCTAGTCCCAGCCGTCATGGAGCGCTCATGGCGCCCGCTCTGCCCGGGGCGTAGGGCGTGGGGCCGTGGGTTCGGAGCTCGCCTGGCCTGCAGGGAGAGGAAGGCCGAGCCCGGGCAGGCAGAAGGCGTCCCACCGTCGGCATAAGCCCCGAGCCTCGGCGGCCCTGAGGGCCCACTCTTGACAACCCCGGGGCGGCGGTGCGGTTTCCTCAGGAAGGGGGAGCGCCTCCTGCAGCACCGCGGAGAGCGGGGAGCAGGTGGGCGCGGGCGCCGGGCCTCCCGGATGTCTCCGTGCCGCTGGCTGTGGGTTTACCCACAGGTAACGATTCTTGGTGTAGGGGCCTAGAAACTATGAGCTCCAGGTTGCGAGTGTTGGCCCTGGATTTACTCTTTGTTACCTTAAATGAAACCACAAAACAGTAATCATCATATGCTGTGTGGGTTTAAACAGTTAGCCATGTGTTGTGTTCATAGAATCATAGAATAGTTAGGGTTGGAAAGGACCTTAAGATCATCTAGTTCCAACCCCCCTGCCATGGGCA